>SJYA01002932.1:3685264-3766295 GCA_006410615.1 Neotragus moschatus | reverse complement strand
ATCAGAATTGAGGATAAAGATATTCAAAATATGATTCCCAGGTCCTGCCCCCACCTCCAAATCTCCTGAATTAGAATATGTTCCTTTAAAAGCTATATTTAAACCTGGTTTGGGGGTTTGGGGGAGAGGTATAAATTAAAGATTTTTTTTCATTTAAAAATATGTTTGTTTTGGGGTAGTCTTGAAATGTTTTTAAGACTAGACTTCACTACTTTACTTTTTTACAAATTTTGTTTTATTCTGACAAGGACTATTCAAAGTGAAATCTACCCCCTTAATAAAGTCTTAATACAGTATTGCTGATTATAGGTAAAATGTTGTATACCTGATCTCCAAAACTTAGCTGTCCACTCAGTGAAAAAAATTATGACCCTTCATTAGTAATTTCCCATTTCCTCCTCCTCCCAGCCCCTGACAACCACCTTCTAGTCTCTGACTGCATGAATCTGACTGCTCTGTCCTGTACAAGTGGAACCACTTGGCGTCTCTTCTTTAATGACCCATCCTGGTTTAACCTACTTGAGGACAGGGCAGAGGGGTGAATAGCAGCAGGGAGGGGAACGCAGCCAATTGTTGAACCAAACCCAAATTTCACCCTTGTAATCTTACAACCTCCTGCTGACATGACTCAACAAGTGAAAAAATCAGAACAACAACAAAGCATAACAAAAAAAATGTCATCTCCCCTCTGGACATCAGAGAGGTGGACACTACTGTGCCTGAAGACTTAAGTTTCAAAAAAAGCAGGAAAATTTGAGGGTGGTGTGGGGGAGAACCCAGCCTGGCTGCATTCCTCCTAGTAGCCCTTTCTTGTACAACAGTAGGAAGACAAGGAGAAGCACATCAGACCTACCCACATCTTTTGTGTGATGGGCTGGGGCTGGGGTGGGGGAGTTGGTAAAGCCCCTGCCAGCCCACTAGATTCTAGAGCTATCTATCTCTGAGGAGCTAGTCACCTCTGCTCACCTACTGTGTACTTGTTCAAAGGGAGCAGATCTTGCACCTGAACCCAAAAGAGAACCCATCATGTTCTTTAGCTCCCAGAGCTACCTGCCAACCTATCTGCATTGCTACACAGGGAAGACCTGCCTGGCCACCTAAATTTAAAGCCACTTGTAGGGAATGTAGAATAATGTGGCTTTACCTCTCAAAGATGTTCAAGTCCTAATCCTTGAAACCTATGAGTGTGTTATATTACATGGCAAAAGGAATAAAGGTTGTTAATCATCTGACTTTAAAATATCCTGGATTATTTGGGTGGGCCCAGTGTAACCAAGGGAGAAGGCAATGGCACCCCACTCCAGTACTCTTGCCTGGAAAATCCCATGGATGGAGGAGCCTGGTGGGCTGCAGTCCATGGGGTCGCTAAGAGTTGGACACAACTGAGCGACTTCGCTTTCACTTTTCACTTTCATGCATTGGAGAAGGAAATGGCAACCCACTCCAGTGTTCTTGCCTTGAGAATCCCAGGGATGGGGAAGCCTGGTGGGCTGCCGTCTATGGGGTCGCACAGAGTCAGACATGACTGAAGCGACTTAGCAGCAGCAGCAGCAGTGCTGGGCCTTTGTTGCTGTGCATGGGCTTTCTCTAGTTGAGGCAAGTGGGGGCTACTCTCTAGTTGGAGGGTGCAGGCCTCTCTTGTTGTGGAGCACAGGCTCTAGGGCACTTCAGTAATTGCTGCACATGGCTCAGATGTTGCAGTTCTATGGGTTCTAGAGCACAGGCTCAATAGTTATGATGAGTGGGCTTTGTTCCTGGATCAGGGATAGAACCCATGTCTCCTACACTAGCAGACAGATTCTTTACCACTGAACCAGTAGGGAAGTCCAGAGGACGGGAGTGATGGCAGATTCTTAACCTCTGGACCACCAGGGAAGTCCCTCCTATGAACTATTGATGGGCTCGCAAAGGCTCGCAACACCCTCGCCCACCTAGCTTCCTTTCTGGCTACTGAAGGAACATCTTGCACAGCTGTGACATTGCAGGGCGTGTCCTCCAGCGTTTTCGGGAAGGCACTGACTGCTGGAAGGACCGGTTTCTGGGACCAGCTCTGATTGGTGATCCATGATCATCCAGTCCACCTGCCTCAGCGTATTATGTGGGTGTTGCCCTGGGCTTGGGCACCAGGGCCCAAGGAGACCACCAAGATGGAGCCCAGACTGGGGCCTTTTCTCCAAGAGCCAAGAAGTCCTCCACCCCTTGGGGGCAGTGCTGAGGGTGAAGTGCTCAGTGCTAGCCTCTCTTCTGCCACTGAAGAGGGCCTGGAGCTCTTTGCTGCTGGCCCTTCCTGTTGCTGATGTGGCCCTCTGGGCCTTGTCTTAACTGGGGCCATGGCCTGCCCTGGCAGAGAGTGTGACAAAAGCTCTGAGTGCCCATTTTTCCTGGGATAGAGGCTAAACCCTGCAGAGGGAGGTGACCTCAGGGGCCAAAGTGGAAGACCTGTCAACATTATGCATGAGAACCCACGTGGCCCTAAATCAGGCAGGACATTGACAGAAGTAACCTGGAAGTTCTGAGGGAGGCTCACAACTCAGGAGCAGACGGTCAGGACCAAGAGAGCGGCCTGAGGAGACGCTGGGCTGGCTGGGCTTGCCGGTGATGAAGAGAACAATGGTGCAGCAAGGCCATAAATTGGATGACTGTGAACATTTATTTGCTTGGCTTCGTGGTTTGGATAATGAGGTAGAGTAGAAGGGAAAGCCCTTTGTTGAACTTCTAGTCATGAACACATTTTAGCCAATAGACCAATATATTTCATCATGATGAGAAAAATTAAGAGTTTTGTGGTAGATGCGTGTGTGGGCGTTCAGTTGCTCCATCATGTCTGATTCTTTGTGACCCCATGGAATTTAGTCCACCAGGCTCCTCTGTCTGTGGGATTTTCCAGGAAAGAATACTGGAATGGGTTGCCATTTCCTTCTCAAAAGGTAATTTCATTTGGCATTTTAGAAAATGCTGATTGTGTAGCACATTCATGAAATGCATCGTTAACTCTGGTGTAACAGGTGTTGAGTAAAACTTTTCCTGTGGCCACAGAATTAGAATTAGAGCCCTCAGCTAAAACTGTTAAGTTCTAAGTACTCCACATTCTAAAGAGAGGAACCCGGGAATTCCCTGGTGGTCCAGTGGTTAAGACCCAGAGCTTCCAGTGCAGGGTGCTCTGGCCTGAGAACTAAGGTTCCAAATGTTGCACAGTACAGCCAAAAATAATAATAATAATAAAATAAAGAGAGAAACCAGCAAATGACTCAGTTATTCTCTCCTGCATCCCCATCCCAAGGGCTTTCTGAGAGTTTGTAGAATTGGCCCAGCCATAATCTATACTCCCATTTCCTTCCTGCCAGGCTGCTGGGGAGCTGAACACAGGGAAGGAGGGAAAGAACCAGAGTTGGTGGGAGCATCTGGGCCGAGGGCTACCCTTTTGCCAACAAATGCCAAGGGGCGATTTTCTGGAAGAACCATTTTTGAAGACTGGAGATGTTTTCGAGGGTGAGAGCATCTCCTTGTTGGCTGAACGGAGCTGGGCTGCAGATCCTAGAACCACAGCAGGGGCTGTGGCAGAGGCAGTGGCACCCCCCCCCCACCCAGTCCCCTCGTGGCCTGAGACGGTGAGAAAGAAGTCAGTTCCCACAAAGCCTCATGGAGGAGGACAGCAGTCAGAGGGCGACTGAAGCTGGGGGCTGCCACAGGACACACAGGAGGCAATGGTAGCCAGAGAAGGGTGTGGGGGTGCTGATCACTGCTGGGCTAAAGACAGACCTGACTGCCTTCTGAGGGGTCTTCAATGCTGAAGAACACTAGGGAAGCAGATCCCCAAGCCCCAGAGGACTGTACCTAGGATGGATCCAAATGTCGCGGGGACCTTCAGCCTGTCCAGCTTTTTTCGTTTTCGTTTGGGTGGTTTTTTTTTTGGGGGGGGGTCACGCTCCGTGACTTGCTGGATCTCGGTTCCCCAACCAAGGGTTGAACCCAGGCCTTCAGCAGCACAGAGTCCATACCACTGGACAGACGGGGAATTCCCAAGCTTATCCAATTTTGAAGGTCCTCTTTAAGAAGAATACAAAATTGGGTAGTGGGACTTGGAAGGGATTTGTGCAAGTGAGAGATTGTGAGGTTTCAATTTTATTAGCTTTGTAGTAAAATCACTTCTGCACAGGTAGATAGGATGGCACCCCCAGACAGAGTCGGCTGCAGCCGAGCCAAAGTGAGACCAGGGCAATTTTCCCAGTCAGTCGGCAACCAGTTAAGCTTCTGCTGTATTCCTCCCTTGAAGAATGAGGGGGTGGGTGAGGGTGGGGGATCCCAGGATCAAATTATGCCCCTATGTCCCTACTATGGGCTTCCCAGGTGGCGCTAGTTGTAAAGAACCCACCTGTCAATGCAGAATATGTAACAGACTTGGGTTTAATCCCTGGGTTGGGAAAATCCACTAGAGGAGGGCATAACAAACCCACTCCAGTATTCTTGCCTGGAGAATCCCATGGTCAGAGGAGCCCGGCGGGCTACAGTCTGTAGGATTGCACAGAGTCAGACACCACTGAAGCGACCTGGCATACACACACTGAATGTCCCTCCTATCCTGATCAAGGATTCAGAGTTGGGAGTGGAGGAAAGAAGCAGGCATGTGCTCCTCCCACCCACTCCAGCCCCCTGTGCTGCCTCCCACCCCTAACCAGGACCCTGACAAGTGCAGTGAGGAATAGACCTTCTGAGCAGACAGGAGTTGGGAGTTTTCACCTGGACAAGACTTTTGGAGGTACTGGTTGGAGAAATCTAAAACGTGTTCATGTTCCTATCCCAGTCCCACCAAATCAGAAGTCTGTAACAATCTGATTACACAGACATTGACTAGTTTAAGTCACGCTCTTGCAGAAAATAATCAAGGGGTCATGAAGCAGGACTGACTGCCTGTGAGAGAAAAAACTCCAGGGCATCGTGAGAGGCACCCAGGGGACCCAAGCCTGAACTACTGAGTGTGCTTCCTAATCCCAGGACTTGCTGGACCTGCGGTAATTGGCAAGGTTTTTTTTTCACAACTTGGAGCCTCAGTTTCCGTGTGTGTAAGATGGGCCGTGTGAGGATTAGAGGCTGTATATGGAGATGTGCTTTTCGTTTACTTGTTGATTTTATCTTTGGCTACACTGGGTCTTGGTTGCAGTGCATGGGCTTTCTTGAGTTGTGTTGAGCGGGGGCTATCCTCTGGTTGTGGTGCCCGGGGTTCTCATTGTAGTGGCTTCTCTTGTTGCAGAGCACGGGCTCCAGGAGCATGATGGTTTCAGTAGCTGTGGCACATGGGCTTAGTTGCCCCTTGGCATGTGGATCTTCCTGGGTCACAAATCAAACCCAGGCGCCCTGCATTGGCAGGTGGGTTCTCAGCCTCTACCACCAGGGAAGTCCAGGGTGACATGATTTTTAGACAGTGAGATCTCTGTTCCCTGTGACACATGGGTAAATGCCTGGATGGCATGCCCTTCTCTGGATCCAGAGATCCAGACTCAGGGGTAGGTGATAAAGTACAATGTCCTTGGTGGAGGTGATGAAATGGCTTTAGTTTGAATGGGCAGGTCTCCAGACTGTGACAAATAAGTGCCTCTCTGTGGGAACCTCGCAGCTGTTCTTCTCCCCAGTTTCTCTCTGTGCTCCCTTCACCCTCCAGGAGCAGGGGGAGCCGCCCGTCTCACTCTAGCCTCCTTGTCAAGCTCTGGTCACTAACTCGCAAGGATGCTGAGAGGCAAGACACGCTGAGCTCAGAGACTTCGCCTCACTCTCCTTTGCACTGTCTCCTGTGGGAGGGCAGGCCCTGAAAGATTCCCCCTCATTCTCAATGCTGAGTCAGCATGAGAGTTCTGACAAGGCTACCAGACTGTGCACGCTCTCTCACCCAATGTCCCAACCTCTCCCAGGTTAGGTTCCCGTAAGTGGATTTTCAGGAATAGTCTTGCCACGGGGAAGGGACCAGGCTGACTCCTGATGGAGTCAGGGCTTGCAGAGAAATATCGTCTCTGTCATTGTCCTTCACTCCTTCCCCCTTCCTAAGCCAGTGCTTTTCCCCTTTGTGAAGGTATTAGTTGCTCTTTTGGACTGAGGCTCCTCTGTCCATGAAATTCTCCAGGCGAAAATACTGGAATGGATAGCCATTCCCTTCTCCAGGGGATCTTCCTGACCCAGGCTGAGTCTTCTGTATTGCGGGCAGATTCTTTATCATCTGAGCCGCCAAGAATGCCCCTTTTCCTTCCTGTTAAACCAATCTAACCCCTACTGCTTTCCATAATCCTTTTGAGAAGTGTCCATCATCAGAAAACCCAATTCAATTCAGCTTAAGCAAGGAAAACAACTTGCTAACCCATCATCCTTGAATAGTGGAATCTGGTTAGGCCCAGTGAGGAGCAGAGGCTTAAACAAGTGGCAGCGAGAAGGTCTGCCAGCTCTAATCCTATCATTGTGGTGGCAAGACCACTCAGCGTCACATCCTCCTGTGACACTACCCTCGGCTTCTAGCAGTGTCTCAATGTGAAGCCTTGTTTGCCTGGCCTGGATCATCCACTTGTCCTTGAAGGAATCCCGGTGGCCAGAGGAATGGAATGATGGGGCAGGACTGGATGGGGAGGTCTGAGTCAGTTCTACAAGGACTGAGAATGGGGCAATGATGGATGCCCAGCACATGGATGCTAGGAAGGTCATGTCAGAAAAACAGCCTAGGGGCAGCAGGGATGTTGGGCTCAAAGAGAATGGATGACCAGTGGGCTGGTTGCACATGGGTGGCTTTGGGATGGTCTATCCTGTTCTAATGCCCCAGACTCTGGGAGGGTTGGAGGTAGAGTGTGGGTTGCTGGTGAGACCTTGTCCAGAGACCAGTGGACCTCAACTTCCCCATTAGGGGGCCCTGATCCTTCAGTCTTGGATTCTGGCTTCCATGGATCTCAGGTCTTGGCCACGGACAAGCTCTGTCCTTCGCTTTCTTCCTCTTTCCTGCCTTTGACCAAAGGATGAGGCCAGCTACCCATTTCCAGAGCCTCAGAGATCCTGGTCTTTTCTAGAAACCTGAAAGTCCTGTGGCTTCCCTGCTTTGTCCCCTCAGTGCAGACCCCCTGGGCAGAGGGGTTCCTGTGGTGTTGCAGTCCTGAAATCACCTTCCCCTGCCTGGGCCATCTTAGGGTTCAGTCCATATCTGAAGTCCTCTCTGGCAATGCAATGCCACGTTTGAACATTCCAGGGATGGGGGTGTTCAGTCCATCTGGGCCAAAAGGACCACATACCAAGAAATAGAAGAAAGCACACCTTTATTCCAGGTCCCAACACCACAGCATGTGGCCTGGTGTCCAGAGCACACAGTCCAGAAGATCCTGGTGAACATGGCCACACAACCCAGTTCCAGAGCCCCCAGAGGGGGTCCCTGGGGTCCACTGCAGGTAGGGGTGGGAAGCAGAGCCCAGTCCCTGAAGAGCAGCACAGACGAAAGGTGCCAGGTGAGCCCCAGGACGTGATGTACTGCCCAGCTACAGGGTTGGGACCCAGCAGCAGCAGCTGTGGGAGATCCCAGCTTCAGCCATCTTTGGTCCTGGCTACAAAGCCATCCTGAAGGCAAGGCCAGTGGCAGAGGTAGTGTAAACACGGCTGAAGGTGAGAGGAGCCTACTGGCCAAGCCGGGTGCTCTCTGAGCTGGGAGTTGCTGGGGTCCCAGAACAACAGGGGTGACCAGGTGGACAGGAATTGGGTCAGAGGACAGAAGCGCCCTCAGAGACTGCCTGGGCCCACAAAAAAGGTTCCACGGAAATGGAGGAGAAAGACAGGGAGAAACTGCCAGGCAGAGAGAGGAGACTAGGAGCAGAGAGGAGACCGTGGCTTGATCGTTTCCCTCCTCCACTCCCACCAGCCCTCTGAGCTCTAGGGTGAGTGGTCCCTGAGTTCTCCAGACTGGGGAGGAGGACAGGCCTCTCCGTTACCAGGCTCTCCCCCAGTCACTTGCGTGGTCTCCTTTCAGACTGAGTTCCCAGGGGACTCAGTGGTAAAGAATCCACCTGCCAATGCAGGAGACATGGGTTTGATCCCCATGTCCAAGGATCCTCCACATGTTTGATCCTCCACGGCAAGATCCCCTGGAGGAGGAAATGGCAACCTACTCTGGTATTCTTGCCTGGAAAATCCTACGGAGAGAGGAGGCTGGCCGGCTATAGTCCATGGGGTTGCAAAGAGTCAGACATGACTGAGCGACTGAGCATGCACCTGAGAACAGGGCTGAGTTGACAATGGGAAGGAACTGGCTCAGCCCTGTTTGCCCCACCTCTGCCCCAAACAAGGCTCGGCCCCAGCTCATCCTCCTTCCCCTCTGGGGGTGCCCCACCCCACCCTATTCTCATCAATCCTCCTCCACCTAACCCCAAGTCAATTCTTTCCTGAAGCTCCCCTGAATCACAGGCCAGTAACTATCTGGGGCCCCACACAGGCTGGGAGGAAAAGAGTGGGAAGGGGTGGGATGTGGTGGGGCAGGAAGGAGGGAAGAGGCAGGGGAGAGACAGCTATGTCCACATGTCAGGTCCAGCACCAGCAATGCAGAGCTGGCCTTCAATCCCTGGAACCCAAGTACAGAGAAAAATCTAAAGAGAGATGTTTCAGAATGTAGGTTTTAAAAATACTGTGTGTGTGAGTGCGTCAGGGTTTAAAAAAAAAGAAATCCTTAATTCATCATCTCCGAACTTGGTTAAAAATGCTTTCTAAATTATACCATATTACTCATATAGCAGCACCACCTTAAGTAACCAGAACCTATAGCTGCTGAATCTTAGGTTTCTTCTCCCTTCTTTCTCTGCCTTTAGGAAGGAGGAAAAGACCACTAAGCTTGCGGGTTTCACGAGTCAGGCAAAGCAACCCTTCAAGCCCCAGGCTCGTCCATAGTCCTGACATCAGCTACTCCAGGGTCCTGAGGGCTGATGTCTACAGGCACCTGACAGGCACGTAAGAGGAGTTCAGAGAGTCCTGGTGTCCTGGCGTCCATGGGGAGTGGCAAACACTGTGCGAACGGAAGAGTGAAACCCTGGAGAGAGGGGTAGGGTGGGGAGATGGCTGCTTTTTAGCTCCAGCAGGAAGTTGCAGCTGCCCCTGTGTGGGGCTTTTGATTTGAGAAGGAAATCTGGTAGACATTTTTACAATGGGGCTTCTGTTGATTTCTAAATGTTAGCTCAAGACAAAAGAAAACCATTCCAGTGGCCAAACAAGTCTTGAGACTAGTTTCTCACCTGGTTCTTATGAAATCTTAGAAATTCTAGCTTCCCAGGTGGTGCAAATGGTAAACTATCCTGACAGTGCAGGAGACGCAAGAGACTTGGGTTTGACCTCAGGCCAGGAAGATCCCCTGGAGAAGGAAATGGCAACCCATGCCAGTATTTCTTAGCCATCCACTCTCAGCAATTCTGAGATTTTAGAGCTCCTAAGATCACTTAGTTCCATGATTCAGAAACTTAACAGTATCTATACATACTCTCAAGGAACTCTGTTCAACTCTGTTAAAATGTAGATTCTGTTTCCATACAATGGGGCCTGAGATGTTGTATTGCTAACAAGCTCCCGGGTGATGTCACTGCTGCTGGCCCACCAACCACACTGTGTGGTGAGGACTGAGTCCAACCTTCCACCTAGGGAGTCCATCTGATGGTACTATCCCTGCTCACAGCTATCTCTAGTTCTGCTCATACACCACCAGGGACTGGAGGCTCACTACCCAGAGAGACAGCCTGAGTGGCTGCAGCTGCTGCTAACTTCTGCCACCCAGAGTCCAACATGCCAAAGCCCAGGCTCTGGGATATCAAAGTACCACAAAAGAAACTTCAGGTTGGGATGGCTTGATGTTTGTGGCAAAGATCTAAGCGGGAAGGATTTTCCATCCAACTGCCTGCTCAGCAGCGCCCAGTTAAACAGAGAATACTACTATTCCTGGGTGTTCTGGTTAGTAAAGGTAGGGTGCAGTTTGTTTACATTTCTTTCCCCAAGGCCAGGAGCCAAGGTTTTTTTCTCTGCACTTGGGCAAGGTGTGTGGTGATGCCACCAAAGGAGCCGGTTTCCGACTGGTGGAGGATGGAGAAGGGAAGGACGCTTGAGGCTAAACAGAAGCCCTGGAATCCTTAGGCCATGTGACAATCCCTGTGCTGGTGGAATAGGCGGGCTCCACCTCCTCTGGGGTTGGGACATCCAATCCCAGATCCTTCTTCCGGGGGCCTTCCTGATGGGCTCAGGATCACTAGGGCTGCAGACCATGTGTCCCGTGTCCCATATCCCAAGGCCAACCACTCAGAAGCCCAGCTGTCAGAGCTGGGGTGTGCGGAAACCTAGGCCACTCTTCATTTCACCACCGAAGGGGAACCCAGGCCCAGAGAGTGAATGAGGCTTTCTCAGAGTCACTGCAACCAGCTCTTGTAAAGGCTCATAATCCTTTGAGGCAGAGCTGGACAGAAGTCACTGGTATTAGCCAGATTTTTGGTCACCTACAGCAGCAACGTTCAGGAAAAGGACCTTCCAGAAGAATCCTGAAGGAAAGAGGAGGGTCTCAGAGGGAAATCGTGGACAGGGGTCATGGGGATTCTCCTCTGTAGGGGAAAATCATGGATCAGTTTCCTGGAGGGCAGAGGGCTGGGTGCTGGAACAGAGCTCTGGAGGCAACAGTCAACTGGTCCTCTAGTGACTCCTAGGATCACTGAGTTCCAGAGGCCCAGAGGAAGGGCTTGTTAATGCAGTAAGGGGAGAGGGGGTCAGAGTGAAAGTTCCAGAAGGTCACGTTTAAAGGTATTCCCAAGGCTGGATTCCTGGACCACTCCAGAGCTCCCAAACCAGAATCACTGTGGCTGGTGCTTCCCTCCCAGGGGAAATGTCTGGGTTTAGGAAGCAGCCTGGGCCCACCAAGTCACAGAAGGACTCCTGGCTTGAGTGGGAAGTTCTGCAGGCAGGCAGGGCTAGGTCTGCAGGCAGGGGAAGAGTTGTCTGTCCTCCAGGAAGCAAGTGTGGTCCCCGGGGTCTGAGGGGCCTAGGAGCCGGGGGAAGGGGGCACAGTACCTTGTCGCAGACCCAGCCTCACTTCCCAGAAAACTGGCCTGGCCTCGCCTTCTCCAGCTTCTGGCGCCGATCAGGAGGTATCTCATGCAGGCTGATGCCGTGGTTGCTGGCCCTGTGGGGAAGGGAGAATAGGCGGTGGGAGGGCAAAACCCATGCTACCCTGCTTTGCTGGTGCCGTGCTGGGCAGGAGTCGGGAGACAGGACAGAGGGAGTAACTCGGTCTTCACCCATGGATGCCGGATCCTCACCCGGGTTGCAGGTCCGGTGGTTTGGGGATGGGTTTGTTGAAGCCGCGTCTGCCCACCAGCCAGTACGTTTCCTCTGCGCCCTTGCCCTGGGGAGACACGTGGGAAGGGAAGGCTCAGGCGGCCTGTGGTGAGGGCCGGTGGTGCTCCAGGTCAAAGTGGAAACGTGTCTTCCAGCCCGGCCTCACCTTCAGCTCCGTGCGGCCTCGCACCTCAGTCAGGAAGCCCTCATTTAGGGCAGAGAGGATCTGCACGGTGCTCCTGTTCACGTGGATGCGGTAAGCTGAGAGAGTGGGAGACACCGTGACCTCGGGGGACACTCCTCCCGCGTCCCCGCCCCACCCTGCCCCTTCCGCCCGTCATACTCACGCAGCCCGGTGGACTCCATGCGCGAGGCGGTGTTGACCGTGTCCCCAAACAGGCAGTACCGGGGCATGGTGAGGCCCACCACGCCCGCCACGCACGGGCCTGCGGAGAGNCACCGTGACCTCGGGGGACACTCCTCCCGCGTCCCCGCCCCACCCTGCCCCTTCCGCCCGTCATACTCACGCAGCCCGGTGGACTCCATGCGCGAGGCGGTGTTGACCGTGTCCCCAAACAGGCAGTACCGGGGCATGGTGAGGCCCACCACGCCCGCCACGCACGGGCCTGCGGAGAGGCACAGGTTTGGTGGGCCTGCGGTCCCCGGGCGGCACCTAGTAGGGCTCAGTGGTCTTTAGCACTCCCAGAATCTCCACTGGCTCCCCAAAGACACCCTCTAAAGCATGCCCTCCCAATTACCATGGAGCTCCTGGTGTGAAATGGTGGCTTCAAAACAAGTTCCCCCCTCCCCCCACCCCCTCCATGAGTTTGCCTCTTATCTAGGAAAGCGGAGCCCTGCCCGCACTAGGGAGAGGGGCTGGAGTGCCTGGGGGCAGGGGTGCCCAGGTGCGGGGACAGAGTTACCCGAGTGCAGGCCGATGCGGATGCGCACAGGCACTTCCGGCATGTGGCGCATGCGGAAGGTGCCCACGGCGCTGAGGATGTCCAGAGCCATGTTGGCGATCTCTGCCGCGTGCCGGTGCCCATTCCTCTGGGGCAGCCCAGAGGCCACCATGTAGGCGTCCCCAATTGTCTCCACCTGAGGCCAGAATTCACTACTGAGCCTCCCCTGCCAATGCCACTGTCCCTGGTCAGGAGGCCTAAACTGGGGTGAGTGCAGAGATCCTGGGGGCCTTCCAGACGGGGGACTGGCAGCAGAGAAAAGGAACAGGAGGGCTGGGAAAGAGGACTGTGCTGGTGGACTTGGATAGTGGGTCTGGGACCTGAGCAGGAAGGGCTGGGGGCTGGAGAAACTGAAGGAGGGCTTGTCCCCTCCACACCCCACCTTGTAGACATCATGGGAACCAATGATGGCATCAAAGAGCGTGTAGAGGTCATTGAGCAAGTCTACTACTTCGATGGGCTCACTCATGGCTGAGATGGTGGTGAAACCCACAATGTCACTGAAGTACAGTGTCACCTCTTCGAAATACTCGGGCTCCACAGGTGTCCCCATCTTCAGCGCCTCCGCCACAGACCTGGGGATGGCAGGTGGTAAGGTTGCTTGGAAGCCGCCCCAGGCTGGCTGGACTCCAGCTGTCCTCCCCACTCATCTCTCCCCATCGACACCCACGGAGGCAGCATCTGTGTGAGCAGCCGGTCTGTCTTCTGCTTTTCCAGCTCCAGCTCCTCTGTGCGCTCCCGGATCAGATCCTCCAGGTTACTGGAGTACTGTTCCAGCATCCGCAGCATCGAGTCGATGATGTTCATCTTCCGGCCCTTGTTGATGCTCTTGAACTAGCAGGAGGAGGAAGCTGGTGGGGCTGCTGGGGACCTGGGCTGCCATGCCCCACTCATGCGGTCATATTATGCCTGATCCTCTGTCTACACCCCCTTTCATCTCATCCTCATCAAGCCCACACCTCACCCCATGCTGGGCACTGTGTTTTCATACATTATTTGGAGGTCAGCTGTTCTGTTAGTAACTGACAAGGCGTTGAAACCAGCCCAGTCTTTGGACTCCCAAGCCAAGTGTCTCTTCCCAACACCAGGCCAAATACATACTCAATAAATGTTATTTTAATTGAATTAAAATTTTCTCCCATCCAGAGCTCCATTTCCCACTCCAAAGGTCTCCACAGCCCCCATTCTAACTCTGTCCCCACCAAACCCTTAGTCCTCAGGCAATGCCTTAGGAAGTAGCCTGGAAGGTCAGAGATCCTGCCAGATCCTGCCTTTCAGCAGCCCCCCAGCCCCACCCCAGGTTTCTGGCAAGTGCCCAGCCCAGCCCCTGACCAGTTCAAAGGTGCGGTCCATGGAGGGCCGAAGTTCTGGCTGCTCTGCCCAGCACTGTTTCATCAGCTGGATGCACTCCATGGGTGCCTGGTCTATGGACACGGAGGGCCGACACAGTGGAGGGGGGCTCTGTACCCTCTTCACCACTTCTGGAAGCATGAAGGGACCAAGAGAGGAGATAGACCAGATGAGAAAACCTCTGACTCTGGCCTGATTGTTGAAGCTTGAAATGAGGGGATTGGAAATGGTCGCGGGTTCCTTTAAATCAGAGCTTCAGTAGATGAGGAAACATAGTGTGGGAGGTGACTCTGGGAGCAACAAGAGGATCCTGAACCGTGGGGAGGGGAGCAGGGGGCTGTAAGAGGTGTCAGGCAGAGGCTGCCTTATTTATTGCATATAAGAAAAACAAAGGTTAGACTGATCAAGTAGTTCTCTGTTTCCTGTCTGGTGGGCTCCAGTTCATGAGGTCGCAAAGAATTAGATACGACTTAGTGACTAAACCACCAGCACCACCATAGATAATAATATGGACTTGAACTAGCTCCAACTGCTCTCTTTCCCCTCTTCCTCTCTCCTGCTGTCTCCCTGGGGCCCCTAAGAACCAGACAGGAATGTGCTACTAGCCTTGGGGAAGCAGGAAGGGTCCAGGATCAGAACAGAGGAAACCATGGAGCACTGAAAGGTCACCCCTCCCATCGTGATGCTTGGCTCTCCACTGCCCTGATCCTTCAGGCGCACATAAGTGTCAGTACCCAGCGAGGCTGGGTCTCTAGTCCCAACGCCAGGCGCGGGGCGGCCGTACCCTCGGGAGTGAGCTCCAGCATGGCGTAGGGGGCGCTGCGGCACACGACCTCCTGCATAATGATGCCCAGACTGAAGACGTCGCCGGCCAGCGTTCCCCGGCGCTCCAGGACCGGGTCTCGAAGCAGCTCTGGGGCTGTCCATAGCTGGTCTGAGGTCGGGGAAGGGGGTGTGGGCACGCGGAGAGGCGCGGAGGCCCTGGGGACAGACCCCCCAACCCTCACCAGAAACCCCAGACTCGCCCTTGCTCAGCCTCTCAGCCTGTGTCTGACCTTACTGCTCGCAGTTATCCCCAAGAGAAACTACCAGAAACCCAAAACAAGTTTCGGAAACCGTCCTACCCTTTAGACAAAGCAGTGCCTAGAGAAGATTCGGTCCCTTGGAAACAAGCCCCACCATTAGGTAAAGCCCCATTTGAAGCAGGAGCCCCAGCAGAGGCAGGAGCTCCGCCCTCAGGCACAAGTACCACCCCCTAACAAGTCCCGCCCCCCCAACAAGCCCCGCCTCCCCAGCCACAGAGTTCCCTCTCTTCGTCTCAGAGGTCACAAGACCTTTTCGGTCTCAGGAGTCGCGTCCAGTGGGTGTGAGATGGAGAGAGTTCGAGGGAAGGAGGAAAGAAGAGGCGCTTGAAATAATGGGGACGCGGGGGATGCTCGTCCGCGCAGGAGGCAGCCGGGGACGCCTACCCTCCGCGCTCGGTGGCTCCGGTAACACCCTCTGCGCCTCCAGCAGTCGCCCATGACCATGGTCGGTGACTTTAAGCACGAACCTCCCGTCCACCACACAGTTCCGTGACTTCAGCCGCCCATGGGCCACCCCTCGATGGTGCAGATACCTTATTCCCTGGAAAGGGTGTCATAAAGGGCAGACTCAGCCCAGGCGGGTCCCCTGCTGGCTTCTCCCCGCTGCTTCCCACCCACTCATCCCCACACGCACACCTTGATGAGGTCCAGAAGGAGGGAAGACTTGAACATCCAGTCCAGCTTTATGTCTCTCTGGGCGAGGAGGTCCTGGAGGGAGCCGCGGGCACAGTGCTCCGAGACCANCTGCTGGCTTCTCCCCGCTGCTTCCCACCCACTCATCCCCACACGCACACCTTGATGAGGTCCAGAAGGAGGGAAGACTTGAACATCCAGTCCAGCTTTATGTCTCTCTGGGCGAGGAGGTCCTGGAGGGAGCCGCGGGCACAGTGCTCCGAGACCACAGCCAGCACGCCTTCCCCGGGGGCCGCGGGGCCGCCAGCTTCTCCCGCCAGGAAGAGCCCCAGGTAGAGGGCCACGTTTTCATGCCGGAGTTCTCGGATCTGTAGGGTGGTGGGGGGTGGGGGAGCAGTTAACAGGCATTTTCCGTCCTGGGGGCCAGGTGGATGGAGCGGAGACTGTTATTCAGGTCTGGCTTTGATCGGAAGATGGGATAAGAATAGTGAGTGGAAAGATCTATAGGGCATGTAAGCGGCTTCCTTCTACAGTAACTTCTCTCTCTGGAAAAGACAGCATAGTCAAAGGCCACCGTTCAGACACTGAACATGATTTTGGTTTTGTATTTTGTGCCCCAGCGCGAGGCCTGCAGGGATCTTAGTTCTCCGGCCCTTACCAGCGCCCCCTGCAGTAGGAGCGCGGAGTCTTAACCACTGGACCACCAGGGAAGTCCCTGAACATCGTTTAACTTAAAAAAGTTATGAATGAAAAGACAACTTTGCCCTGGTAATCAGGACCCAGGCAGATTCTGATTTATTAACCATAAGACTTTGAACTTGATGGGTCTTAAAGGAAAACACCTGATGAAAGAGAAGCTCCTGGTACCACCTAGCCTTCTGATACAATAGCCCTTTGGGGAAGAATCAGGCAGACACTGCACTATTTTCAAAAGTCACCAAAATGACTTGTGCTTGGGACTCAGCACATGGCCGCTCTGCTTGGTTACATCATTGCACCAGATATTTCTGAGACCCCCCCCCCATCATGTTGTTCCCTAAGTTAGGGAAGGACTAAGCAGTCCAGCTGTGTCCAAGAGGAGCCATCAACAAGGTCACACCCACCCAGGAGGACAGAGGCCCTCACCGTCTGGCTGAAAAAAAGGTCTAGTGGGTGACTGGTGCCCTTGCTAGCTTTCTTTTGGTCCCACAAGGGGCTTCTTTTCATCTTAAACGCCTGTTATTAAATGGTGACCTAGTCTGTTGACTACTGGTAGTCCACTTAAGTCATTCTGCAGCTGTGATCCAGAGCTTCTGGGAGGCATCTGTGAAGGAGGCCAGGCCAGGGCTGTACAGTGTTGGGAGTAAGGGGGGCATTAAGGTTGGAAGTACCAGAATAAGCCAGTTTATAGCCTCCTTGCTAGTTTTCCACTTCCCTCAATATGCATCAACTGGGCCAAGCTGCACAAGCAGTCTAACAGAACTGGAAGCCCATTTATTTTCGGTTGTTCACTCAACAAACATTCTTTGGGTGTCTCTAATGTTCCAGACACCGTGCTGCGTGCTGGAAATACAATGGAGGGGATAGAGGAAAAGTTCTCACTCAGCTTACAGTTCAAGGAGGGAGGAAGATAAGAAATAAGCAAGTACACACAGGTGAACAGACGATGACAAATTATGACAAAAACATCTCAAAGGAAAGAACTAGTGTTGTAAGAGCATGATGGGAAACCTGCTTTAGAGAAGAGGGGACACTTCATTGAGGGTTCTTAGTCTCCCCCACAGTGGGACCTACTTGGACTCAGCTCCAAAGAGAAGGCAAGGAGGGAAGAAATGACGGCCGCCCCACACCCCATCATAGACCCACTCCCACCTTGGAGAAGGCCATCTTGGTTGCTGGGCGGATAGCTATGTGCCGATCTCCTGGGAATTTCTTCAGCCAAACCCAGTCTCCCTGGAGAAGAGATAGGAGTAATGAATTTGGTTTCTTAAAACGCTGTGGGGGCTTTCCTGGTAGCTCAGTGGTAAAGAATCTGCCTGCCAATGCAGGAGGCATGGGTTTGATCCCTGATCTTGGAAAATCCCACATGCCGTGGATCAGCTAAGCTGGTGTGCCACAACTACTGAGCCTGGGTTCTAGAGTCTGGGAGCTGCAACTACTGAAGCCCATGTGTCCTAGAGTCCATGCTCCACAGCAAGAGAAGCCATGGCAATGAGAAGCCCGAGTACCACAACTAAAGGAGCAGCAGGAACAAGGAGCTTGATGTTTGCTCTAAATCTCCCTCCTTCTTGATTAGCCGAGCTCTCTTGGCTCTCCCTGAATCTGATCTCATTATCTCCCACCCATCCCACCACATTCAGATTTGCAGACTTCATAGTTAATGTCCTAATGCCCTCTTGTGACTTTCTTTTTTCCAGGCTAAGTCTTGCTGTTCTTGAGACTGACTGGGATTGAAACGCTGGATGGGGTCAAGACGTGGGTCTGGCTTGAGTCAGAGACACCCTTTTTTTTTTTTTTTTTTAAAGTCTTGATTGAATTTGTTACAATATTGCTTCTTTTTTGGGGGGAGGTTGTTTTTGGAGGTTTTGTGTTTTGTTGTTGTTTGTGTTTTGGCCTTGAGGCATGTGAGCTCTTAGCATTGGAAGGTGAATTCTTAACCACTGGACTGCCAGGAAAGTCCCAGGCATCCATCCAGTCTTTAGGCCAGCCATCACATGGATGATGGCTAAGGGGAAATCCCCCAGCAGGAAGGCTTCCCAGATGTCCCACTTTGAGGAGGAATCCTTGAACCCTCTTGGGGTTCCCATCCTGGGCTCCTATCCCCATTTCCTTGGCTTATCTCCAGAACTAGCACTCGGCTTGCCTGGGAAATCATGCTGACCTCATAGAGGCCAATGTTGGTGTAATCTGGGAGCTGGCTGTGGATGCTGCGGACATCTGATGTGCTGCGGGCAGCCAGACTGGTTCGACTCCCCTGGGCCACCTGGAGAATAGAAATCAAAGAACAGAGTCAAAATACACTGTGGGGTCAGAGTCCTGGGTTGAGGTCAGGCTGAGTTCTAGGGATTATAGAAGGGAAGGGAAGAAACCTTAATTAGAGAAGGCGATAATGACATTACTTCCCATGTACAGAATGCTTCACGGTTTACAAAACAAACATATTCATTTTCTTGTTGGAGCTTCACGCTGTCTCAGGAAAGTGGTCAGGACAGGGGCTGATACCCTCATTGCACATGTGAGGGGGCTTATCCCAGCACTCAGACCTGGGACAGCGAGGGCAGAAAGCAGGCCTTCCCGGCGGGGTGAGGGTGGGGTGGCTGGGGTGAGGGCTGGCCCAGACAGGAGAAGACAGCTGGCTCCTGGCTCCCCACCTCCCCCACCTTTCGAGAGTTGCCCCCATGCGGGTGGAGGAAGGTGATGTCGTCCAGAGTCAGGATGATCTTGTTGGGGCCGGAGACCATTTGGATGTGAAGCAGCCGGTGCCTGGTAGAGAAAGGAAGTCATCTTCACCAAGGGGACCAAGGTCCGTGAGAGGAGGCCAATGTGGGGGGCGGTAATGCTGTCTCAGGGGAGGGCAGTCACCCCCAGATTACGCATCCCCTGGGACTCCACCAGCCCTGCAGGCCTCCTTCCTTCTCCCCTTCTCCCTTCATCTACTCTTGAGTGGGCCCAGTCTGCTGCACAGTTGCCCATTTCCAGCAGATGGAGAGCCAAGCACATCTCCTACTTAGCTCACTCCCCTACTCACCTACAATAATGGGCCAGGAAGGCCCCAGCCAGCCCCATCCCAACCACCAGGAGGAAGCCGATAAAGACAACGCTGGGTTCCACTCCTGGAGGGGCAGTGAGAGGAGAGAGGCTGGGGACCATGGCGGGGGCAGAGGGGAGCACCCTCTCTAGGGAGGTATGCGGTCCTGTCAAACCCTGCAGGCTCCAGGAAAGGGGGATAGGTGCTCGGAACAGGACTGAGGGAAAAGTCATGGTTCTTGCAAAAGATGGGAGGGTGATTCTTGGGAATGTTAAAAAGCTTCCAAAAGGGCTCCAGGAGGTCCACAATAGAGGGGTCCTGCACAAGCCAGGGGTCTCTGAGGAGGATCTGGAAGGGCCTCCAACAGGAGTTACAGGATGAGAGTTCACTCTCACCATTTTCTGGAGGGTTCATGGTCACTGTCCCAGTGGGGGCTGGGACGCTCGCCCTCACCTCCGTTGCAGATGGTGTCTGGGTCGAACCAACACGAGGGGTCGGGCCCAGGCCCCCGTCCACCTTTAGGAAAATGCACTGGGGTTCCAGCGGAGTGGAAGAAGCCCTGGGTAGGGTCCAGAACGTATGTAGCGAACAGCCGGTCCCCAGTGGCATCCGTGTCCAGTAGTACAAACGAGGGCTCCTCAGCTCTGCCCAGGGCCCCACAGAAGCCAGGGACCCGGGCATCCTGGATATGGCGGGCCACTGCCGCTCCGGACACCCAGCCGCCACCTGCGGCCGCCCTCGCTCGCGCCACGCCCCCAGCCAACAAGAAGACTGAGTCATAGATGGTGCCGAAGAGAGGGGATACCTGGGGAAGAAGGGTAGGGGCCTCAGGTTTAGGGGTCAAGGTCCATAAAAAGACGGGGACTTACTGTCCCCGCTTATTCTTCTACTGGGCCCTTCAAGCCCTCTGTCAATTGACCGCACCTCCTAGTTAGTGGTTCCATATCCTTCCCATTGGCTCTCTTCCTTTCCATTGGTTCTCTCTTCCTCTCCCTAATTGGCTATCCCATCTCTTTTTGCCACTGCCCTTCCCTCTTTTCAGGATTCTTAAGGTCTTCTTATCATTCGTTACTTCCTATTCCATCACCTACATCTCCTCTCTTCCCTCTCCTTTTGGTTGCCCTGCATATATTTTAAAAATCATTACCTATTATTCATTGAAAGCAGATTGTTGGGTGGATAAAGGCCTTGGGTAGATAAGTGTTGAAGTAGAGACCACTGGGAGATTTCATTTGGGAATTTGGACCAGAGGTGCTGTGGCCTGAACCAGAGGACTGACAGCAAGGATGGAGAAAGTAGATGGATTCAAATGGCTTTTGGAAAGCAAAGGTGACAGGACTGGATGTCTGGACGTCCAAGGAAGGATTAGAGGAATCAAGTGACTCCTAGGGGTCTCACTTGGGCAGCTAAGTGGCTATGCTACTTACTGAGAACGGAATAGCGTGTTCTCCACTCTTTCCCTCACCTCTCTTTCTTCACCTGCCCTCCATCCCATCTCATCACTGTTCTCAGGGAATCCTGAGTATTAGCTGCTTGTTGGGAATAAGCTGTGAATCTAAATGTTCATAAAAGCCCTTGGCTCCACGCAGGGACCTTTCTGCTTCTCACAGGATGTTAGCTCTCAAAATGTTAAGACCCAGGGGAAACACCTCTGAACTGCACATGGAGGCTGGATCTGTATTCCCCCTTCTTCCGGCTCTCTCTCTCTCTCCTTTTCTTTTTCTGGCTCTCTTTTAAGAACACCAGCTCTTTGTTAGAGGCTGTAGGTCATAGCCTGTTAGAAGTGGGTTTACTTTAAAGTAGGCTGCAAAAGATGTTGCACTATAGAGTTGGTTAAGAGTTTGCTCCTTGGGGCTGACCGTGCTGCTGCTGCTAAGTCCCTTCAGTCGTGTCCGACTCTGTGCGACCCCATAGACGGAAGCCCACCAAGCTCCTCCATCCATGAGATTTTCCAGGCAAGAGTACTGGAGTGGGGTGCCATTGCCTTCTCCAGGGGCTGACCGTGAGAGGTCTCATTATCTACTCTCTGGAAGCAATTCCAATACACTAAGATGCTCCAAGCAAGGTCAGAGCCTCTACATTCCCAGGACAGGGAGAGTTGCTGGTTCTTCTCTCCCTATACCTCCTCCCTGCCATTGACTGCATGCTCCTCTCATTCTATCTGGTCTAGTCCGCTTCCCTTCCTGCTGCCTCTAGCCTCCATCTCCCTTTTGGCTATTCTCTGGCTCTCTTCCCCTCTTCCCACCTCCCTGGTCTCTCTACCTGCTGCAGATTGAGGTCCGGGGGCAGCTCCCGGTGCTCTTGGGCCTTTCGCAGGCTGTCCCGCACGCTGCCTCCCAGGGGACAGTGACGGGTGAGGGTGAGCACCGCATCGTGGGCCTTGCGAAGCTGTGAGTTGTTGGCGAGCACCGCCAGGGCGTCAGGGCCTGGAGACAAGGCGTAGTGGAGCGTGTCGAAGGGCAGGAAGACCAGGGAACCGTCGGCCAGGCCCAGTTCCTCTGCAGCCTCCAGCAGGCAGCGCTGCTCCTCGCCGCCCAGCAAGACAGAGTGCATTACCATGATCACTGCTGCGGACACAGAGACCCGGCTAGGGACTCTGTCCTCGGTTCCCTGGACGACAGATCCCCGCCCTCGCATCCTGCAGGGGAGCCTACCTCTGACTCTGGGCCCATCTTGGACCCTCCTCAAGGCCTCCCGGGCTCCAGATAGGTCGGAGGGCTCCATGGAGGTCACCAGGGCCACGGGCAGGCCCCTGGCCCTGAGCGCCGTGGAAAGTGCGCGTCCCGCTTCCACCCACAGGTCCTGGGGGGCGGTGACCAAGGCCACGTGCGCCCAGCGGAAAGCGCGCAGTAGGGCGTAGAGGGCATCGGCCGCGGGCGTCACCACCGGAGCCGTGGTGCCCACCGCCCGCGTCCCGGGGCAGCCCCAGGGCACCAGAGCGACCCCCGCCTCCTGGGCTAGTAATTCCGCCGGCCGACAAGCTGCGGGGTTCACCGGCCCCACGAGACCCGAGACGCGGGTGAGCGCCGAGGACACGGCCCCCAACGAGCCCGGCGTCCGGCACGGCTCTGGCAGCAGAGCGACCTCGAAGCGGGGGCCGCCCTCCAGGGCAGCCGCGTGGTTCAGGCGGGAGGCGGCCAGGCGGGCAGCCAGGTCCGGGCGGGCACGCGCGAAGATGGGGTCGCAGGCCCAGGGGCCCAGCACTCCCACAGTGAACACGGCCGAGAGGACGGAGCTCGGCAGGAGCAGCAGCAGCAGCAGCAGTGGCCTCAGCCAAGGCCGGGGCCGGGACGGGATCGGGGGAAGGCCGGGCGGAGACGGAGCCCACCGCGTGGGGGCGCAGAGTCTGGAGTTCCGAAGCCCACCCGCGAGGAGGGTGCAGGCGGTCATTGCCGGCTTCTGCGAGCACGAACCGAGCAGCATGAGCGGATGCGACCCCCAGAGCTCTCCTAGGGCTCTCCGCAACGCCCCCCCCCCTCCCCCCGCNAGGCATGGCTTGGTTTCATTGAGTTAGACAAGGGTGTGGTCCTAGTGTGATTAGAATGACTAGTTTTCTGTGAGCATGGTTTCAGTGTGTCTGCCCTCTGATGCCCTCTTGCAACACCTACCATCTTACTTGGGTTTCTCTTACCTTGGGCGTAGGGTATCTCTTCACGCCTGTTCCAGCAAAGTACAGCCACTGCTCGTTACCTTGGACGAGGGGTATCTCCTTACTGCCGCCATTCCTGACCTTCAACGTTGGATAGCTCCTCTAGGCCCTCCTGGGCGTGCACAGCCACCGCTTCTTGGGTTGATCCTCCTGGCCGCCTCCCCTGGCCTCGGGCTCAGGGTGGCTCCTCAGGGTCACCACCCCTGGCATCGGGTGCTAAGTGGCTTCTCCTGGCCGCCCCGACCTTGGATGCGGGGTAGCTCCTCCCAGCCGCTGCCCCTGACCTTGGACGCAGGNACCGCTTCTTGGGTTGATCCTCCTGGCCGCCTCCCCTGGCCTCGGGCTCAGGGTGGCTCCTCAGGGTCACCACCCCTGGCATCGGGTGCTAAGTGGCTTCTCCTGGCCGCCCCGACCTTGGATGCGGGGTAGCTCCTCCCAGCCGCTGCCCCTGACCTTGGACGCAGGGTAATGTCTCTGCTTTTTAATAGGCTGTCTAGGTTGGTCATAGCTTTTCTTCCAAGGAGCAAGCATCTTTTAATTCCTTGGCTACAGTCACCATCTGTTGTGATTTTGGAGCCCAAGAAAATAGTCTTGCACTGTTTTCATTGTTTCCCCATCTATTTGCCGTGAAATTATGGGACCAGATGCCATGATCTTAGTTTTCTGNTTCCTTCCAAGGAGCAAGCATCTGTTAATTTCATGGCTGCAGTCACCATCTGCAGTGATTTTGGAGCCCAAGAAAATAGTCTTGCACTGTTTTCATTGTTTCCTCATCTATTTGCCGTGAAATTATGGGACCAGATGCCATGATCTTAGTTTTCTGAATGTTGAGTTTTAAGCCAACTTTTTCACTCTGCTCTTTCACATTCATCAAGAAGTTTTTTAGTTCCTCTTCACTTTCTGCCATAAGGGTGGTGTCATCTGCATATCTGAGGTTATTGATATTTCTCCCAGCAATCTTGATTCCAGCTTGTCCTTCATCGAGCCTGGCATTTCTTATGATGTACTCTGCATATAAGTTAAATAAACAGGGTGACAATATACTGCCTTGACGTACTCCTTTTCCTATTTGGAACCAGTCTGTTTCATGTCCAGTTCTAACTGTAGCTTCTTGACTTGCGTACAGAATTCCCAGGAGGCAGGTCAGGTGGTCTGGTATTCTCATGTCTTGAAGAATTTTCCACAGTTTGTTGTCATCCACACAATCAAAGGCTTTGGCATAGTCGATAAAGCAAAAGTAGATGTTTTTCTGGAACTCTCTTGTTTCTTCGAAGATGCAACAGATTTTCACAATTTGATCTCTGGTTCCTCTGCCTTTTCTAAATCCTGCTTGAACATCTGGAAGTTCATGGTTCATGTACTGTTGAAGCCTGGCTTGGAGAATTTTGAGCATTACTTTACTAGCGTATGAGATGAATGCATGCTGCAACTAAAAAAACTCCACATGTCACTACTAAAGATCCTGAAATGCCTCAAAAAGGACAGAAGATCCCAAGTGCCACAACTGAGACCCAGGCCAGCCAAATAAATAAATGTAAAGAATCCACCTGCCAATACAAGAGGTGCAGGAAACTCTAGTTCAGTCCCTGGTTTGGGAAGATCCTCTGGAAGAAATGGCAAATACTCCAGTGTTCTTGCCTGGAGAATCCCGTGGACAGAGGAGTCTGGCAGGCTACAGTCCATGGAGTCTCAAAGAGTCGGACACGACTAAACACAATGCAACAACAAAACCAGAAAAGTAGATCAAAGTTACAGTTTGTTACATAACAATATATGACCAGGACACCACAGTACCCTTAGACTAGCTGGCTGACACCTGCCTGAAATCAGAGGTCACGGTGGGCAAAAATTCTTTAACCAAATAATAATTTAAAGCTCCTTAAGGTGCCTTCCAGGCATTTACCTTGTTCAAGACATCACTGAAGAAAATGAAGGGAGGATAAAAACAGTACAAAAAATGGGAGCATCTTAACATGAAAATTAAACTGCAATACCTTCTTAAACAAGACTTTATCACTAGATTCAATGACACACCTGTGTCATTAATGATTGGGAATGACTAATGCTTGCAAATGATAGAAAAATAGAAGTGGGGACTTCCCTGATGGCTAGGGAAGTGGCTAGGACTCCTGGCTCCCAGTGAGATGGGGGATGGTTTGGTCCCTGGTCAAGGAACTAGATCTTTACGTGCCACAACTAAAAAAAAAAAAAAAAAAAGATTCTGCACGCCGCTACTAAAACCTGGTGAAGCCAAATAAATAACTAAATATTAAAAAGAAAAAATCGATGTGAAAGACAATTCCAGATAAGTTCAAATATCATGCTATCATCAGCACATAAAATAAATGCCTTATTTTAAATATTTAAGAATAAGAAAGTAAAGGTAATGACAAAAAGTTTCCACTCACAGTAGCAATAAAAGCTTTTTTTTTTTTTGATAAAAGTTTTTAAATCCCTGTGAAAATTTTAGTAAGAAATATGCTGGACCTATAGGAATAAAATTATAAAGTTTTACTAAAGAATAAACAAAGAAATGATAAATTTAAAGAAATGACAAACATTGAGAGATGCACTGTTGTAAAGATGAAAATTCTCCTAAATTAACTTGTGTTTTATCTAGTTTCTTTGATGCCTTCATTTATTATCACTAGCAATTTTGAGATGGTTTTCATCTCATTTAAGAAACATTATCACTTTATTTCTTCCCTTTCCTTGTGTATATCTTTCTTTCTCTTCTCAAAAAGCTTTGCCAGAATTTTTAGAGCTAAATTAAATAGTGCTGATAATGTAGCCTTGTTGTGCATGTTCCTGTTTCAAAGAGGAGTAATTCCTATTTCTCCATTAAGTGTAATTTTGATTTTTGGTTTTCAATAGAGCCTTTTTGTCATGTTAAAGAGGCAACCCTTGATTACTTTTAGGAAGAGCTCTAAACAAGAATTCCCTTTTTGCATTTATGGAAATAATTATATGAATTTTTACAATTTTTCCAGTAATAATATTGGTTACGCTGACTTGAGCTTTAGTGGGAGAAAAATAGAAATGGTTAAAGTATATGTTCCTTTTCAAGTTATATTCTGCTTGCTAAAATGTTATCTAGAATTTTTGCACATCTATTAATTCATGAGATTACCCTGTCAACTTCTTTTTTGACATTATTTTTGTTAGATGTGATGATCAAAAATCTGCTTCATCAAAAGAAATAAAGCAATTTACACAGAAAGTAAAAGTAATAGCAATAAAAAAAAAGACCCTCTACCCTCACTAGGAAAAAAGAAATGCTAAATAAAACCATAAATGAGACACCAAAATAACAAATTGACAGTTTAACAGTAATCCCAGTTCAGAAAATAAGAGAGTAATTTTCATGCATTGCCGGTGGGAATGTAAATCACTACAACCTTAAAATTGTATTGTACACACTCCAAATCCAGTAAAGTTGGGGAGGCAGGAGGTGGGGGGAGAAGACGATGATAAGATAGAAATGATTTTTAGTTACTTCTTTCTTGTACTTATGAAATTTTCTATACATATATATTACTTTACTAATAGAAGTGTGCATATTTAGATTAAAACCACAATGAGATAGCACCTCACAGCCACCAGCATGGCGAAAATAAAAAAGATTGACAATACCAAATGTTGGTAAGGATAGCGAGTGGGAAACCATTGACTGTTGTCTAAACAAATCCACCAGCAGTTACAAATTACAAATAAGTGTATTGTCCACCGAAGAAGTCCCAGAATGTTTGTTGTTCAGTCCCTGAGTCATATGATGTTCACCATAGCTTTATTTGTAACATCTGCACTATAAAACTTAGAGTGGCGGAAAAGAGCTTTCTCTAGTTGTGACAGCAAGTGGGGAGCTAGGGTGATGTGTGGCTTTCTTATTGAAGTGGCTTCTTCTCTTCTTGCGGAGCACAGGTTCTAGGCACACAAACTTCACCAGTTGTGGTACATGGGGTTTATTGCCCCTAGGCATGAGGGATCTTCCCAGACCAGGGATGGAACCTGGGTCCCCTGCACTGACCGGTAGATTCTTAACCACTGGACTACCAGGGAAGTCTGATTTTAGCATCTTCTTGTAGAGATTTAGGTAGGATTTAGGGACTCCAGCTCCTTCAGAGAAGGAAGACGAAGGAGAAGGGGACGACAGAGGATGAGATGGCTGGATGGCATCACTGACTCGATGGACGTGAGTCTGAGTGAACTCCTGGAGTTGGTGATGGACAGGGAGGCCTGGCGTGCTGCGATTTATGGGGTCGCAAAGAGTCGGACACTACTGAGCGACTGAACTGAACTGAACTGCTCCTTCAGAGGGATTCTAGCCTTAGATAACCTACTGCAGTAGTATTATAATAGGGGCCAAGAACTTAAACGGACAAAAGATGTATTAGAAAAGACAAAGCATATTCACATATGTAGACAGGAGCTCACAAAGAAATAACTTGGCTTAGTGAATAGAGATAGGAGTTTGAGAAGGGGACAACATGATGTCCCCTTGGTTGGATGGCATCACTGACTCAATGGACATAAGTTTGAGCAAGCTCCAGGAGTTGGTGATGGACAGGGAAGCCTGGTTTGCTGCAGTCCATGGGGTCGCAAAGAGTCAGACACGACTGAACTGAACTGAAGAGGGGAGAGGGAGAAAAAGTTCTATGGGAAGAACAAAAGGGTTTCTTTAACAAAGACAAATGGGCTTTTATGGGAGATAAGATCGTCTGTGATAATGTTTATTTATGTAAGTGATGTGGTTTTCTTCAAGGCCATGAAACTCCCCAGAGAGGGGATATATAGTAGTTTCAATCCCAGAAGTTTCTGCTTTTAGTCAGATAAGGGAGAATTCAGACAAAGCCTCTTTCTGCATCTGTTGATTCTCAAATGTCTTCAACTCAAAATCACTTTTATGCCATTATGGTATAATTTGGATCCCTTCACTTACACAGAAATAATTTACATTATAATTAATATAGATAAAATACATATAAAATAATTGCATAGAAATAATAATAATTTTTAAAACCTATCCACCTTTTCCCTATTTTTCCTAGTAAACCTTTTCTCATTTACTCTCGCAAGTATTCTGAATTCACTGCCTCAGGGAAAGAGTGGCTCTATTTGAACACACAAAAAATGAAAGACTTTTGCTGGTTTCTTTTTTAAAAATTATTATTATTATATATTTGGGTGCACCAGGTCTTAGTTGTGGCATGTGGAATCTAGTTCTCTGATCAGAGATCAAACCTGGGCCTCCTGCATTGAGACCGTGGAGTCTTAGCTGCTGGACCACCAGGGAAGTCCCCTTTTGTTGGCTTTCAAACTTCCACAGTTTAGGGAGGCCCTGTGGGCAATGAGAGGCTTCCCAGGTGGCACTAGTGGTAAAGAACCCTCCTGCCAATGCAGGAGACATGAGTCTCAGGTTTGAACGCTCAGTCGAGAAGATCCCCTGGATGAGGGCATGGCAAACCACGCCAGTATTCTTCCCTGGAGAATCCCCATGGACAGAGGAGTCTGGTGGGCTCAATAGGGTTGCAACGAGTTGGACATGACCGGAGCAACTTAGCACGTGCTCACATGCACGTGGGCAATGGGAAGGATGGTGGCAAATAGACTGGAGCTGGACTCTTCACTCCTGAGACTAAGACTAAGGGGAGAAATGGAGGGAGGGAGTGTGAGCTAAATGGACTCCCCACCCCCGACCCCCAACACCAGGCTGAATCGTGAGGGGCAGGGACAGAATCTGAAATCCCAGGTAAATTGAGGATGCTTGGGTGGATGCCCAGATAAAGACCTTTGAGCAGAAACAGTGGGGTGGGTGCCCAGCTTTGGGGATCCCAGGAGCAGCTGACTGGATTCCAGGGTCCCAGAAGACATGGAAGTTCTATGGAGAACCAGTGGCTTCCAAAGAGACCTATGGGACATGCTTGGAAAAGTGGATGAAAATGTGATTCTCTGGGTGATAGAATTTCAGGTGATTTCAATTTTCTTATTTATAATTGTGTTTGTGATCTAAACCTGCTGCCATGAGCAAGCTTTAGAAGAGAAAATCAAGTTTTAAAAACTCCAGTCAACAAACATCAATTGAGCAAAATTTCTATGCCAGGCTGTGGGCTTGAATCCTGGACTTCAAAGCAGCACAACACAGACCCTATTTCAAGCTGATTAGGATCTAGTGGGAACAACAGACATGAAAACAAGCAGTTGAATCCTGAGCATAAGTGATAAACACACAGGCTTAAACTTAAGCCCAATGAAGCCTATTAAAGCTTAAAGTTTTGCTCCTTTGAATCCACCTAGGGTTTTTCATGTATCTCAATTGTTTTCTTGATAAAATTGGCTGGTGTTTTTTCTGGTTTTTACTCTTTTAAAAAAAATGTAATAGTTGCATTATTAGATGTAATAGATGCATTATTCAAATGTACCTATATACAATTTTATACCACTACGTGATCTATTTCTGCTTTATTGACTATGCCAAAGCCTTTGATTGTGCGGAGCACAATAAACTGTGGAAAATTCTGAGAGAGATGGGAATACCAGACCACCTGACCTGCCTCCTGAGAAACCTATATGCAGGTCAGGGAGCAACAGTTAGAATTGGACATGGAACAACAGGCTGGTTCCAAATAGGAAAAGAAGTACATCAAGCCTGTATATTGTCACCCTGCTTATTTAACTTATATGCAGAATACATCATGAGAAACGCTGGACTGGAAGAAACACAAGCTGGAATCAAGATTGCCGGCAGAAATATCAATCACCTCAGATATGCAGATGACACCACCCTTATGGCAGAAAGTGAGGAAGAACTAAAAAGCCTCTTGATGAAAGTGAAAGAGGAGAATGAAAAAGTTGGCTTAAAGCTCAACATTCAGAAAACGAAGATCATGGCATCCGGTCCCATCACTTCATGGGAAATAGATGGGGAAACAGTGGAAACAGTGTCAGACTTTATTTTTCTGGGCTCCAAAATCACTGCAGATGGTGACTGCAGCCATGAAATTAAAAGACGGTTACTCCTTGGAAGGAAAGTTATGACCAGCCTAGACAGCATATCAAAAGGCAGAGACATTACTTTGCCAACAAAGGTTCATCTAGTCAAGGCTATGGTTTTTCCAGTGGTCATGTATGGATGTGAGAGTTGGACTATAAGGAAAGCTGAGCTCCCTGACCAGGGATTGAACACAGGGCCCCTACATTGGAAGCACAGGGTCTTAGCCCGTAGACCACCAGGGAAGTCCCTGTCTTAATCTTTCTTCATTCTAAAGCCTGCCCTTTCTTACTTGAATGGCAAAGCTTGCCATCTCTTTCTTGAATGGTGAAGGTTCCCAGCCCCAGTCATCAGTGTATTTATAGTTCACAGCAGCAACTTTCCACCAAGCTGGCATACTTTTTTTCTTCCCATTTTCCCTTGTCAGCAACTTAATAAAATTTGACATGTGCTCAACATAAATTTGTAAGGCATTTTGCTTTTGTTAGTGGGTATTTTTCTAGTCCTTTCTCTCTATATTTTATAAACATAGATGCACACACATAGTTTTACATATATGATTCTATACATAAATTTTCTATTATAAATGCAATAACATCATGTATTTTTTCCTTACTATGAAATACTTGATATACAAGAAAAATACAACCACTCTGTGTGCATGAATTATAAAGCACAATAACAAACATCTTTATTTGAAGAAGTGGATTATCACTTACACCCTGATGTTGCTGTGTGGGTCCTCCCTGGGACATCATCTTCTCCCACACCCCCAGGGTTACCACCATCCTGAATTTGCTGTATACTGTTTCTTTGGGGTTTTTTTTAAGCCTTACCATATAATGTAGGTATTGCCAAATAGCACAAAGTTTATTTTTGCCTTGGTTAGTTTTTCCTGTATGGAAGTTTTATTATCCTGGTAAATTTCTAAGTATATGATGCTACATAAATGGTATTTTAAAAATTAGTTGGGCTTTTAAAAAAATAATTTCAAACTTTACAGGAAAGTTGCAAGTACTATTCAAATAAATTTTTCTCTTCAGTCATTTGAGAGCAAGTGGCCAACAGGAAGCCTCATCACCTGCAAATACTTTGGAGTCTTATTTCTGGCAAACAAGGAGATTCTCCTGCAAAACCACAAGACAAGCACCAAAATCAGGAAACTGACATTGACCCATCATTATCATCTAATCCTCAGATTTTTTTTTTTTTCGAGTTCCACCAGTTGTCCTAAAGAAGTTCTGGGTAAAGAAATGGTCTAGTACAGAACCACGCGCCGTGTTTGGATTTCAGGTCTGTGGCAGTTGCTTTTCTTGATTTACGTGACTTTGACAATTTTGAAAATGACAGGACGATGATTTTGAAGGGTGTCTCTCAGTGAGTGTTCGTCTGCCATTTCTTCGTAATTAAATTCAGGCTGTGACCTTTGGCAGAAATCTGGCCAGATGCTCTTTTCTCCTGGTATCTTCTCAGGCTGCACATGATTTAGATTTGACCCATACTGGGGAAGTTCACTTGGATCACTTGATGAAGACAGTTCAGCCAGAGAAGTTACCCTTTGTAATGAGTACTTTGAGGGAGGTGCTTTGTGTGCATGCATGTTCAGTCGTGTCTGAATCTGTGACTCCATGGACTGTAACCCGCCAGGTTCCCCTCTCCATGGGATTTTCCAGGCAAGAAGTACTGGAGTGTGTTGCCATTTTCTCCTCCAGGGGTGCTTCCCGACCCAGAGATAGAACCTGTGTCTCCTGCATTGGCAGGCAGATTACTTACCACTCTGTCACCTGGGAAGCCCCGGGATGTACTTTGCAACTGTGTAATTACCCTGTACCTTGTCAAACTTAAAAAATTTTTTAACATTTATTTGGCTGTGTCAGGTCTTAGTTGTGGTATGTAGGACCATTGCTGTGGCATACAGCCTTCTCTGGTTTCAGGGCTTGGCATAGTTGCCCTGTGGCATGTGGTTGAACTCAAGTTCCCTACATTGGAAAGCGGATTCTTAACCACTGGATCACCAGGGAGTCCCCAGTGTATTAGTTTACTTGTATTTGTGTGGACCCATGATTTCTTATTTTATTGAATGGATTACAATCCTTTACTGTCAATATTTACTTGAGGCTCAAACTCTAGAAACAGAAGTCTCTCAAGCCAGCTTCTTAACCCAAATCTCTTGTTCTCTTTTTTCCATATTTTTTTCTTTCAAAAAGAATCCCGATTAGAACTTAAATTCTCTCCTTTTTCCTTCCTTGATTCTGTTTTGTAGGGGCTATTTAGACCAATCGTGCAGCTTGGACTAATTTACATATGTCCAACATCTTTTTCATTATCTGCACAGTCAATACTGATGACCCTGGGTTGTCCCAGCAATTACTTTCTCTGAGGTCCCACTCCCTAAAGCCGTCTGCAAGTACCAAAATCCGTTCTCTCCTTCTTAGTACTTACATGGTAATGGAGTAATCAATCCATGTATACATGGTAGCCAGCTAGGCTATCTTTCCAAGTCTTGTTTGCAATCAGATACGGCCACGTGACCAAGGTCTTACCAATGAAATACGAGCAAAATTGATGTGTGTCATTTCCAAGTATGGTGGGGTGTCTTAAGACATTGCCTGTGGCTCTTTCTCCTTCTTGCCAGCTGAGAGTCCTACATGGCAACAGGACACTTCACCATTTCTTGCTTCAACAGTACACACAGTGACAGAGATCTGGGGATAGCTGAGGGACAAGATGGAAAACATCTGAGACCCAGGTGGCCACACGGAACAGGGTTATCCCAGTGCTGTGGACCATTACCTGGGAAATAAACCTGCCGAAAGCCACTGGACTTGTTTACAGCAGCTTAGCCTTCAGCCTTCACCGTCATATACTCCAACACTGAAACGACCCCTAGCCCCACCCCCAGCAGCTGTGAGAGTTCTCAAGAGACAAAATCCGACACCACATGTTGTCTGCACCAAAGGTGGCCAGTTTAAAGACTATCCCTAGCTTCTCTGTATGTGTGCTTTTATGGAGCTCCCCAAATCTTTCCTTTTGGTTTCTTTGCCTCTCAGAACATTCTCAAGATGATTATAGAGGAAGAAAGTGATTGGGTTTTCTCTTCCTCCTCCTCAGCCTCCTTGCTGTGTTTCGGGGAAGAAACAAGACTTTTAAAGGGGGCACAATATATTTTTTAAAAATCAAAGTTGTCTTACTATAACTAGCTCACAAAATAGTTAAGTCAGCACTGTGCCCTTTTCTGATTTAGTTCCGGAGAGCTGGGAAATGTTCTCCACACTGTCCTTCATGTCAGGAAAATTGTAGGCCATGTTGACTGAGGGTGGCAGGTTGGAATCCAAAAGATAATGAGATAAGACTGGGTGTTCATTTTGCCAGTTTTAAAAAATCATATAAAACTATTTCCTCCCAATGCTGGTACTATGCCATCAATCACAGGGTTTGGTCAAATAATCCTAGGCACTTGAGGTAAAAAAGGAAAGCAAACATTTCCAAAGGTGGGTCGAGACTGGCCTTGAAAAGTGCCCAGCTGATGCCACTCGTTTCTTTGCCAGGACCGATGACAAGCTGTCCCCTTGAGCTGGAGCAGGAGAACCAGCACACCTGCTGCTCGTGGGTTTTTCATCTTCTCCTCTTTCCTCCCCTGGGAGCTAGAAAGTTACTTTAAGGTGGAAGAAAATACAGTGGTCCCTTGATATCCAAAGTAGGGAATAGGCTGCAGGACACCCTGCAGATACCAACATCCACAGATGCTCAAGTCCTACATAAACAACAGCGAAAGGTTTGCATCATCTGTGCACATCCTCCTGGACACTTTATTATTTGTGAGAAGTATTTATTAGGCTGTACCAGGTCTTAGTTGCAGCATGCAGGATCTTCATTCTTCATTTTAGCATGTGGAATCCTTAGTTGCAGGGAGTCTTAGCCACTGGACCCAGCAGGGAAGTCCCCACCCTCCCATACACTTTAAATCATCTCTAGATTACTTATCTCATACTATATAAATAGCTAAAAATAAAATGTAAATGCTACGTAAGTTAGTTGCTGGTGTGCAGCATATACAAGTTTTGCATTTTGAAACTTTCTGTAATTTTTTTTCCCCAGTATTTTTGATCTGAAGTTTGTTGAATCTGCAGATAGAGAACTCAAGGGTATGGAGGGCTGACTATTGTTACTATAAAACAGTATGTGAATCTATATTCTGTCAAGTCTATTCTGAGCTAACCAAATAATTTAGGGACACATAAAAGGACCCCACCCTCCTCACAGAATCTAGTAAGCTCTGTCCCTCAAATGCCCACCTAGGACTGGGCCATTCGCAATCATATTTACCACCATCCCCACTCGGCACTGCGCTCTGGAGCTAGGAGGTCCCAAGGCATCATCCTTCAGTTTCATCTAAATTGTTCTACGGGTTTTTCAGGGTTTGTACTATGAAGTTGGGGCCTTTCATCAGTTAAGTTCAGTCGCTCAGTCGTGCCCGACTCTTTGCAACCCCATGAAGTGCAGCACACCAGGCCTCCCTGTTCATCACCAACTCTCAGAGTTTACTCAAACTCATGTCCATCGAGTCGGTGATGCCATCCAGCCATCTCATCCTCTGTTGTCCCCTTCTCCTCCTGCCCACAATCCCTCCCAGCATCAGAGTCTTTTCCAATGAGTCAACTCTTTGCATGAGGTGGCCAAAGTACTGGAGTTTCAGCTTCAGCCTCAGTCCTTTCAATGAACATCCAGGACTGATCTCCTTTAGGATGGACTGGTTGGATCTCCTTGCAGTCCAAGTGACTCTCAAGAGTCTCCTCCAACACCACAGTTCAAAAGCATCAATTATTTGGCACTCAGCCTTCCTCACAGCCTTTCACAGTTTCACACTAATCTCATTTTCTTCTTTAATATTGTTTCTCTTTGTTCATTTTGGTATGAGGATGAAAGTTTACACAATCATGGCCTTTTTTTCCCTTGCCAGCACTCTAGTCTTTTACATATGTTTCAAAGCCAGAAGAGTGAAGCCATAGTATGTGGGCTGGCTGGAGCAGAATCTAACAGTCAGGATCCTACTAACACAACTGAAAGAATTATCTGCTCCTGAAAGAGAAAACTGTCTTCCCAATATCACATTTTTACTCAAACTCTTCAATAACTTTTAAAAATTAAAAGTGTTTTTCTGATTATTAAGTAACACATATGTTTCAGAACAGTTGGAAAATACAGATATAGAAAAGAAAATAAGAGTCCCATAATTCCAGAACTGACCAGAGCTAGCCACTCTGTAGGTTTCACTATGGAAACAGCGAGCCTTCACTCACCTACACTTTGGAAATCTGGCCACAGATTGTTTTCTTTCAAAGCAGACATGTCTTTTCCCACAGAATATGAAATAGAAACATATAAAAAACATACTCAAAGAGAAGAATGAGGTTTCTTCACCAAGTGGTTTCCTAGAAATCCTCCCTTTTCTGAGTGCCTATGAGTCAGAGACTCTAATACAGACTACCAGATTTATTAAAATAATAACAATAAAAATAAGAGGCCAAGAAAGAGAAAGGTGAAGGGCTTATCTCCAGATCCCCCCCCGACTTCTCACACCACCAGGGGCGGGGTGCCCACTTTTCTTCCGAGCTGGAGGTTTGTCAGTCTTAGGGGCTACAGCGAAGCGCCGAGGGAGAGCCTGGGAGGGAACCTAAGAGTTGAAGGCAGAGAGAAGAAAAACTCAGTGTCATGTCCTCCCAGTACCCCGCTCCTGAGGAAAGGTTATGTGTAGGGAAGGCCGGAGTCAGACAGTAAAGGGGAAGGGCCACACTACAGAAAATGGGAGCCCAGTCAGTGGGGTCGGGGTGATCATGTGGAGGGCGAGGGATGAGTCGGTGAGAGTCCCCCACCCCTTCACTCAGCCCTACTTTCCTCACCTCTTTCCGGGGGATCTCACCCAAGCGGGAGTCTGTGTTCCTTCTGGGGGCATTTTCCCCGCGGCTGTCAGTCCTGCTGAACAGATCAGGGGATGAGGAGGGGCAGCTGCTCCCCACTCTCCCCAACACTTGGGGAGAAGAACTACTTCCCAGTGTTGTCTCTTAAGAATGAACAAACAAGATAGACCCAGGGATCCAAGAAGAGGAAACATGAGTGGAGTCATATACTGAGTTATACTAGGTCATCACAGTCCTACGACTCTCAGTTCTAAGCTGCAGGGTAAAGAGGAAAAAATTAAAGTAGAAAAACATGCAGAAGAGATTTTTTAAGAAGTGAAGAACAAACCAAAAAGAAGAGACAAAAGAAAGGTCAGGAAGAGTGAGAGACCGAGGAAGAGGGGGAGACTCCAACCACCCTCACTTCTTCCCCAGGAAAGGGCAGACGACACCACTCAATAGACACACTCCACACTCTTCCCGTTCACAGTCCAGATGCCTTCCATCTAGTCCCTCCTCCCTTCCCTCCCAGGTTGGTACCCGCCGCCACCGTGTTCCAGCCTCTTCAGGTAGAGCAGCAGATCCTCGGCAGGCAGTGCCTCCCAGCCCCGAGCTTGGTAAAGTCGTAACAGCTGAGACACTTCCATCAGCTGCCTCGAGGATGCGGGCCCATCTCCACCTGAGACACACATCAGGAATGACCATCATCCTGGGCTGGCCCCAGCCTTTATCCCAGCTCCCAGAGCCCAGAAGGGCCTTCAGTTCCAGGTACCGGCTCCACACCTGAGACCTACCTATAAACCAGGACCTGCTTACCTCTCTCTGGGGAACCACCGGTGGGACCGCCGCTCTGTGAAGGGGCTGAGGGAAGCTCATGGACCCGGAAAAGACTGGACGCCATGGCTAAGGGAACTTTAGTTTTATGGACGGGGGGCGGGAGGCGTGGCACCTGAGGGGTTTCCTCCCAAGATGGGGCAGTCAGAGGACCTAGCCAAAGGAATGAGATTCATGATGAGGAAATGGGGCAAAAGCCAAGAAATCCCAACAGCCTTAGCCTTCATGGGGCTTTGTAACTTTTGCCAGCTCCTGAAGACCCAGCCCCAGTAAGTGGATCTCCTGCCTCTTTCAGGCCAAGCCCCAAACTTCTTCAGAGTTGGCGCTCACCAGGCTTAGGGGGAAGCTGATCGACGGAGGGGTTCTCGTGGCTCTGGGGTGCAGTCTCCAGCAGCTGGGGGGACAAGACAGTAGGGCTCCCTGAGGACCACTGAAGAAAGACACCTCAGGGTCTGCAGGAAGCAGCAGGGAGGAGGTAGGAGCTGGTCTCCTAAGTTCCAGAAGGAATTGCTGAAGCAGAAATACGGGGGACTGGGAGAGGCAGAAACTGGGATGAAATCTTAGTCCTAAAACGCCAGAGTCCTCACCTCTCAGAGGAGAAAGAGAAAATGAGGAAGGGACGGAGAAAGCAAGATGGGCCAGGTGGGCTTTCTTACCTGGTGCAAAAAATGCTTGAGGCCCTGCAGCTGGGAAGGGGGTGGCAGGCTTTCCTTCAGGAAGCCATCCCCCTCAGACCCAGGGTCTTCCTCAGGGAATGGTCGCTCTGCCCGGTGATCCGGATGGAAGGTCCCAACTGCAGAGAAGGCCTCCACTGTACAGTGAAACAGGGGGTGTGTGCTGTAGGGGGAGGGGATCCTCCACCAGGCAGTTCGCTCAAGGCCTGGAAGGAGGGGGCCTGTCACACAGAAGTGTGGCTTCGCGGCTAGAAGATGATCACAGTTGAAAACAGCTGGAGAGGGAAGTATTGAAGGCAACTGGGAGCTGGGCACAGCTGAATTCTAAGACAGAAAAGTAGACAGAAGGGGAAGGCTGTGGTCCCTGGATGCTGAATGAGTAAATCCCGCCACAGCACAGAATGCTTTAAGATAAACAGACATGCTCTGGCTCTTTCACCAGAACATGCCCTCATGCTTACTTCAACCTGGGTTGTCTCATTTTCACCACACAGAGCACTCCATGCACCCAAGTCACAACTGACTGAATCAGGTGTGGCCACAACTCAAGATCAGCTGATCTGAGGAACAGTTACCAACCCACCAGACCGCCTCTCTTTAAACTTGGACCCAAGAAACAAAGGCAGGTTGTCTAGAGTCTTGCTAGAGTCGGCATCACAGCTGCTCAAAGACACGTGCAAACCAAAGCAGGGAGAGCAAGAACCCAAGGGGGAGAGAGGGTTGGTCATTCAAGAGGAAGAAGCAGAGTCCAGAGCCCAGGTAGGCCCAGAGCAAGGAGGAACAGCTGTGCTGTTCCCAGCAGCCCCTGGTGCCAACTTCAGTTCTCATCAAGGACAGATATGTCCCATTTCCTAGAGTCTAACTACCTGTATTTGAACCAACTAGAGTGGATTTCTGCTCCTGGTAATGGACAGTCACTAAGACATCTGGGAAACAGAATGCTCAAGCACCTAGCAGACAGGAAGTTAGGTTAAGAGAGAGACAGTCAGTGTGGGGAAGGGGAACCTGGTGACTTCTGTCCCCAGGCACCTGAAGAAGACGTGAGGTCCGGCTTTGGCTCCAGGGGCTGAAAGGAATGCTGGCTCTGGAAAGTGGGGCCTAGCAGGAGGCTAAGATCTGGGGAGGGGCTGCAGAGGACAGGCGGCGGCACGCCAGGCAGCTCCTCCCGCGTTTCCCGGCTCTGCTGCAACACGGGCTTCAGGGCCACAGCCACGGGGGGCACCGTCCAGATCCTCCTCTCCCCTTTCTCTGGTTCCTGAGGCCCAGGGCTGGAGGGGCCGGCGGGGGGAACCTGGGCACAAGAGAGGGTGCACTTAAAGAGATGAGACGTGCCACAGACACTTTAATAAGATAACAGATTAGTAGAACGTCCTTAGAAGGGGATTTGGGAGCATCTATCAAATTGCTAACAAATTTTAAAACGCAAATTTTTGATCCAATTCCATTTCTAGAAACTGTATAGATATACTGAACCAAGATATATTAATGACATTTTCTGCAGCACTATTTGTAGAACTCAAACACAGGAAACAACTTTAATATCCACCAACAAGCACTTGGTTAAATAAGTCATACAACTGTGTACAGAGGGCAACATTTCCATGTGGGGTTAGGGGGTGGAGCTGGGGGTGGGAAACACTCAAGACACCAGTAACAGCTGCTGCTTCTTGGGGGAGGAACCAGGAGACTGAGGTGCAGGCATAGAATGGAGATTACTCTTCACCGTATACCTTTTTGAATAGTTTGGTTGTTTTTTTTTTCTTTTATTTCATTATGTTTTAAAATTTTTGGCTGCACGCATGGCATGTGGGAACCTTGGCTCTCCAACCAGGGATTAAACGTGTGCCCCTGCATTGGAAGGCTGAGCGTTAACCTCTGGACCACTGAGGATGTCCCTTTTGTTTTGTAAAATTACTATATGCACATTATTATCTATCCTCAAAAATATTTTAGCTAATATTAAAAACTTAATTGTTAAAAGAGGGAAGTAGGAGATGCCAACAGAGACAGAGCAAGGGTTGAGACTCCCTAGGGCAGGACTCCTCTAGGGCAGAACTGAGCAACGATTTCTGACTCTTTCCATCACAATTACTTCAGCTGCAATTGGCAAAACTAGAATCATGTGTTACCCTCTCTTGGGCTGGGAGAAGAGGCTGGTGCCCAGTGCTGTGGAGCCAGTCTGGGCAAGTGGCAGCCACGGCAAAAAGACGGCTATTGATGAGACGGTTACTCTTTGGGAAAGCTCACAGAATTTTCCTAACGCAGGTCCTAGGAGCTGAACTCCGGACTCTCCTTGGGAGGGAGATAGACATCCCAAGAAGGGGTCTAAACAGAACCCTGACAGCCTACCGGGGGGTGGGGTGGCAGGGTGGTGGTGCTGAGCAGCCGGGTGACCTCCTCCCAGTGGGCCTGCAGCATGGCCTGCAGCCGCTCCACCAGCTCCACCCGCTGTTCCTCCAGCTGCTGGTTCCCACTCTGCAGTTCCCGCACTCGCGCCTGCTCCCGGGCCAGTCTGAGAGGAAACACGCAAGAGGTGATGTCAGACCTTGGAGAAAGCAGAGACTTGGCGAACAGGAAGGGCCACAAGGAAAGGTAGGACATGGGAAATTATGAGAGTAGCTGGGGCCAGTGTAGAAGAGACCAAGGCTGCAGGGGAAGGGACCAAGGCCTGACATGGAGACTCCAGGGTCCGGTACCTGAGCTCATAGTCCTGAGCCACCTGCTGCTGCCGCTCCTCCCGCTCTGCTATTTCCACCTTGAACTGAGCCAACTGTGTGGACAATTCCTGCTGGTGCTGTCCATTCAGCTCCTGCAGCTGCTTCCTGAGAGGACACAGGTGAGAAGAAAGGACTGAATATGTACAAGGAAGTCATCCAGTAAGAAAAAGCCAGCATGTGTGCGTGGGAGAGTGAGTGAGCAAGCCAGCCAGCTAGCCCTGCCCTGGCAGGGTAGGGAGCAGGGTTGTTCAGGATGGCTGAATGGGTTCTCTAGAAGCAGACACTTAAATGAGGACTTATGTGAAGGTGGTTCATTTAAGAAGCATTTCCAGAAAGAAAAAAAAAAGCTGGTAGGGGAGTAGGGGAAGGAAGGGAGAAGGGCACGTCTGGATGTGCTACAGGTCTCAGCTCAGCACTGTACACACCAGGGGCTAGAGAGCTAGACATTGGTATTCCTGCAGCCATCAGTTATTGGCTAAGTGATCCTTCCTATGGGGAGAAAGCAGAAAATCTCCAAGAAGGTCTGGCTCTCCTGTGACCCCGAGACAGGTCTCCCACCAAGAGACAGACAGGAGCCGGTGTGTTGGAAGCTGGTAAAGGGATTTGAGAGGGTCTGGGTGGCCCCTGCCACCACCTGCTGTGGCTGTGGAGAGGCAGCAGTCGGCAAGCTCCAAGCACCTGTGATGGTCCCTCAGGGAGGCTGCCTGCCGAAGGCTGCTCTCCTGCGCCTGTGCCAGCCGCTCGGTCACCTGCTGCTCCAGCTGCACCGCCAGCTCAGACTCCATCTGGATCCTCTGGCTTTCATACCGGGCCTGGGAGTAAAGCAAGTGGGTGGGTGGGGGAGGTCATCGTCAGCTCCATTCTGTTTGGGCTTAGAAGGGGATGGAGGATGTAAGGTAGATTTAAAAAGGATGCTCAGGGCTGGTACACTGGGATGACCTAGAGGGATGGGATGGGGAGGGAGGTAGGAGGCGGGGTTCGGGATGGGGAACACATGTACACCCATGGTGGATTCATATCCATGTATGGCAAAACCAATACAATATTGTAAAGTAAAATAAATAAATAAAACTGAGATAAAAAAAAATCCATGCACCAACATTCCCTCGTACATCTGAGGGACAAAAGAGAATTTTGCCTCAAGGAGTAAAAGCGGTTTCCCTTCCTTATAAAACCATGACCTTGGACAATACAAATATTTTTTGTGTGCTCTTTAAAAAAATATTTAACTCCTTTCAATTACCTAAATTCTTTTTAATTTTTAAAAATTATGGTAAGAAATGCATATACAAAGCTTACCTTCATAGGTAATACAAAACTTACCATTTTTAAGTGTAGCTTTAAGTATACTCACATTGTTGTACAGATCTCTAGAAATTTCATCTTGTAAAACTGAAACTCTATACACACTGAACAACAACTCCCCATTTTCCCTCCCCAGTCCCTAATAATCACCACCCTACTTTCTGTTTCCATGAATGATTTTATCTGTTCTAGGTATCTCATTACCTAAGATTTTTTTTTTTTTAAGTTTCAGGTGTACAACATAGTGACTTAGTGACTACACATTATAAATTAATCACCACCCAAAATTTTTTAATGAAAAATCTTAATTATATATACTCTCCCTCTGAGCTGGCAGTTTCACTTTAAGGAATCTATCCTTCAGAAGGAAGGCCAAAGAGTCATGTACAATGATGTTCACTGCAGCATTACTTATTTTTGGCCATGCTATGGCTTACAGAATCTTAGTTTCCTAACCAGTGACTGAATTTGTGCCCTCTCCAGTGGAAATGTGGAGTCCCAACCTTTGGACGGCCAGGCAATTCCATGCAGCACTTTTTTTTTTTCTTTTTAAGCTGTGCTGAGTCTCCACTGCAGTGTGCAGGCTTCTCTAGTTGCAGCTCATGGGCTTAGTTGCCCCATGGCATGTGAGATCTTAGTTCCCGGACCAGGGATTCATCCCTCGTCCCTTGCATTGGAAGGTAGATTTTCAACCAGCGGACCACCAGGGAAGTCCCCAGTGTTATTTTTAATAGTGAAAAAAAAATTGGCATCAGGGTAAATTTCTCATCAAAAGGATGATTCATATATTTATTGCAATATAATTCTTTAAAAAAAATGATGTACATCTGTTATGTGTTGACATGGAAAGATGTCTATGATATATTACAAAGTAAAAAAGTTGCAGTGAATGTGTATATATATATTTTAAAAGCACCAGCCCATAAACACATATGAAAAAGTTCTGAAAGGATACACACAAAGTGATAAGAGGAGGCAACCAATACTGTGTACTTCTGTACACTTGAACTTGTATTACAGATCACTTTTATTCATATCTTAAAACTATTTTTTAGAGTTCTCTGGGAAGACTACCTTGACTCATCCATATAGAATTGATGGCTCCTTTCTGTCTTGGATATTTACATCTGATAAATTAACTTTGAGAATTTAAACAGAAACTGAATTTAAGACTTTAAAATAAGCTGACTGAAAAAAAGTGAAATGAGAACAATGACTCTAAAAGATAACAAGAAAGGAAAGAAAAATAAACACCCAATAGGCAAGATAAAATAAGATATAAAGGGGACTTCCCTGGTGGTCTAGTGGCTAAGACTCTGTGCTCCCACTGCAGGGGGACTGGGTTTGATCCCTGGTCACACAACTAGATCCCACATGCCAAAACTAAGACACTGTACAGCCAAATATTTTTAAAAATAGTTATTCTTACTCTAAATTATTAGGGCTTCCCTGGTGACTCAGTAGTAAAGAATCTGCCTGCAATGCAGGAGGCCTGGGTTCAATCCCTGGATTGGGAATCCTAAAGAAGGGAATGGCAACCCACTTCAGTATTCTTGCCTGGAGAATCCCATGGAGGGAGGAGCCTGGCGGGCTACAGTCCATAGGGTTGTAAAGAGTCAGACACGACTGAGCGACTAACACTTTTCTAAACTATTAATCATACTCCTTCAAAAATGTGTGTGCTAGACAAGCTCTCCATGTAACTGGTGAGCTCCCTATTGGTGGGACTGTGTTAGGATTATCCCAGCCCAGACCTTACACACAGGAGTTGTTCAGTAGGTTTACTGAATGCACACATACACGCATGCAGCTGGCACCAGTTTAGGGGCTTATAAATTACTACTGAATTGTTTACTAATGTCTTTACCCTTGGCCCTCCATGATAAATTAGTTTCCATGTGGTCAGCCCTTCAATTCAATGGGCCAAGTGAAAAGTGTGTTCTCTCAAAACTGGCCTCTCTAACCCAGAAATTGGATGTTTCCTTAAGTCAACAATTAATAAGGAAAGAAGTCTCTCAGAAACTCATTAATTTGCCTTTAACATACATTTTACCCATAAAGGCCAAAATTCTAGTTACAAATGGGAGTGTCTGCCCTGACTCCTGAAGCCACTTCATCTCAGACCTCCGTCTCCCCAGCAGGGACACTCCCCTAGAACCTCAGCCTCCTGACCTGCACCAGGCTCATTTCCAGCTGCAGGGCATCTCTCTCTCTCCGAGCTGTATCCAGCTCTCCTTCCAACCGCCGTACCTCAGACTGCACCAAGGCCAACTGCTGCTGGGCCTCCCGGGCGGCCTGGGACTCCCTCTGGGTGTTCCCCTAGGAAAGGGCAATCAGACTTCAGTTTGTATCTCATTTCCTGACCCCATGATTCACCCTCCCCATACCCTAAGATCCACAAGCTCTCTTCCTCTTCACCTGTGACCTATTTCCTCATCTCTGCTGAATCTCACACTTCAGTTTTTCTGTATATTTGATGCCCCCGGGCCCTTCCTGCAGGCCCTACCCTCTCAGCCTTCTCTCCTTCACTCTCCTTCCTGCTCCACTATACCGTGTATTCTGACATCCATCTCATTCAATTATTTTGTCCTTCATCTGTTCCTCAACTGCCCCTTCTACCTTCTCCCTTTCCAGCTGAGCCTGGCTCTCCTCCTGTAGCGCCTGGTAGCGTTCCTTCAGCTGGCGCTCCTGGAGGGCCCAGCTCCGCCGTTCTTCTTCGAGGGCCACCTGCAGTGTCTCCAACTGTCGACGCTCACTGAGTTGCCCAGCCCGGGCCTCATCCCGTTCTTCCTGCAGGACTCGGGAGCGCTGCTGTTCTACCTCCAAGCTCAGGGTCAGAGCCTGCCTCTCCTCCTCCTACAGCCCCAGGAGAAAACCAAGATTTTAGCATGCCCTCAGGAAACCAGCAATCTGCCTCCTCACCCCCATACAATGTGCCAGTTGAGAATTACATACATGAAAACGTAAGAGTTAACAAGCCCACAGGATGTCAATATGGTAAATAAGAGTTTCTGTATCAGAATTAGGTAGCTGCTGCTGCTGCTAAGTCACTTCAGTCCTGTCCAACTCTGTGCGACCCCATAGACAGCAGCCCTCCAGGCTCCACCGTCCCTGGGATTCTCCAGGCAAGAACACTGGAGTGGGTTGCCATTTCCTTCTCCAATGCTTAAAAGTGAAAAGTGAAAGTGAAGTCGCCCTGGGCTCAAGTCTCAGTCTGAATCTCAGCTCTGCATTTATTTTGGGTCCTGAGGCACCACCCTTCTAAAGTGGGCATATTACAGTCCACCTCATGTGGATTAAAGTTAAAAGGGTAGGTAAAGCATTTAGCACAATGTCTGGCCTGTAGTAAGTACTCAATATATGATAGCTGTCACCACTGTCATCAAAAGAAATTCCACAAAGACTAGAAAATTCAGTCTTACAAACATGTACTCACCAACCAGCAGCTGCTACCAGCACTCTTGGACTGTTAGGAATGTCAGTACCAGCATGCATGTAGCAAGCATGTATCATGCATGCAAGAAATTCTAAACCTGGCTACTAATTCATGTGGATAATCATCTTATCATTTCAGCAATGAGAATCCTAAGTCTCACCCCTACAACTTTCTGAAAATATTTAGGTTCCCCCACCCCTCATATATCAAAACCTCAGGGAAAGGACCCAAGAAATCTATATTTAAAAATAATTCCCAAATGATTCTAATGAAGATTCAATTTGCAGAGTCTCTCAAACTGGCTTGATGGCAGAGCTCACTTTTTGTAGAGTACCTAGCAGAACTAGTGTTTTGAAGAACACACTTTTCTCTGGTGCAACTCAAATTGTGAACTCCCACAATCCACCAAAAGCCCATATCCCCAGACTTCCCTGGCAGTTCCGTGGTTAAGGCTCCTTGCTCCCAGCTTGGGGGGTGCTGGGTTCAATCCCTGGTCGAGGAACTAAGATCTTGCATGCCGCGGGTGCAAACAAACAAAGAAAAAAATCCATATCCCTCTAGAAGTAATGACCAGCCTTTATTGGAATTAACCCAGACGAGCATTCTCACCAGTGTCTCTTTTTCCCGTTGCTGCAGTCGGGCACCTTCCTGCTCACGACTCAGGGCCTCCATGGCCTCAGAAAGGCTTTGCTCCAGGCGGGTTACTGTCTTTCAGGGAGAGAACACAAGATAGAGGAACTGAGGAGAATCCCTGCATGCTACCCTTCGAAAATCATTAACAACATAAACTTTAAAAGTAAGGGTTAACTAAATGACTTGGGGGCCAGGGGGATGAGGAGAGCTGAGCAGACATCAAACATGCAAGTCTGGCAGCAGAAACACTGAAGGGAGAGGACACAGGAGAAAAATTGTCAGGCTAGCTACGGCAAGCTGGAGGTCAACCTGCGAGGAACCCTGGTTCCTCCCCCATCCAGCCATCGGTGACCCAGTTTCTAATGCCTCATTATCCTGGTTGCCAACCTCCTGCTGCTTGCTTCTAGTGAGTTCAGCTGCCTGCCGTTCCTCCTGGAGTCCCCGAAGCACCTCTGTCCGCTCAGCTTCATGCCGGTTCCAGCCCTCCACCACTCGGGCCAGGGTCTCAGGAAAGGAAGGAGGTCACATAGAATCTCAAACAATTTTTCTTCCCTCTCTGTGTCCACAGGAGAAGGGGCAACAGCCATCTTCTTCCAGTGGTCAGCAGACCCAGCACTTACCCGCCCCCAGCTCCGAATGTGAACAAACAAATGTTGGCCTCCCCCTGTATTCCTTGGTGCCCCCCATGGAGAGACCCACCCACATTCCGCTCCCCTGGCACCTTGTCCAGTTGTTCAATCATGATATCTTTCTTTCGGTCAGCAGTCACGGCCACGGCTAACTGTTGCTGAAGCTCAAGGACACGGGTCTGCAGATTCTGAATATGGCGCTCACAATGCTGGGAAGAAGGGTGAGGGGGTCTGGGTGTTACCACTCTTAGTGTGACCAAAGCTCCAAACTTTCCAGCTTCTCTATGGGGGAAATGGGCTGGAGACAGGGAGCTTGGATCCCAAGAACAGAACAGGTTTGAAGAAGGAGAGTTAGGAATTCTGGAGCCTGAGATCTCCAACGCCTTCCTCTACCACCTCAGGAAGCAGGGGTTTGGTTTCCAGCCTCTTCCCTTTCCTAAATCTCCTGAGAAAAATTTCCATGAACCTTCGGCAGGGGTGCAATAGTCCACGCTGCAAAAAGTGGGAAGTTACTCCTGTCTTAAGAAGCATACTGGACACAACAATTCAGCGTGGCAAGGGGAAAGGGGAAAGCCTTTTATTCATGTCCAGGCAGTTTAAAATAGAGGAAGAGAAGGTTCCAAAAATGATAACACGACCAATAATTCCAACTTTTCCTCTGTTTCATCCTGCTCTCTGCCCTCTTCAGATAGGCTGAGGCTCCAGAAACCAGGCTCAATATATCACCAGTAGCTTTGCACAAGCCAACAATGTGTTGTTCATTTACCAAACATGTACAGAGTATTTGTTTGTGCTGGTTATGTTCTAGACTTTAGGAAGACACTGATGAACAAGATAAGGTATGACCCATGTGGAGCTTAGGTTTTAAAGATGGGAAACAAACAAGACATACCAGACTTTGATAAATTATATGAAGGAAATAACAGAATGATCTGAAGGAATGCCTGGAGGGGAGGTGTGCCATCCTAGATGGTCAAAGAAGGCTTTCCTCACAGGAGAGCCATTTGAGTAAAATCCTAGCTTGCAGGACCATAATCTTTTAGCACTTGGCCCTATTTCTAATCTTTGCTTCTGTCAAAAGGAAGCCTTTATATCTCACCTTGCGACGAGTATGCTCTGAATCCAGTGCATCTCTCAGTCCCTGAAAATCTGGGGGGTTGAGTGGCGGCCCTGGCCGAAGGCTGGTGTAGCGGGGGAACAACTCCTCAAAGGCCTGGGCTGAGCTGGATGGAGACAAGTCTTGCAGCGGTCGGGTGCTGAACAGATCAGGTAGAGAACAGTAGGGATGGGAAAGCTTTAGAGAGCCAGAGTCCCATTTCCAGACATTTTACAAATAAGGAAACTACAACTCAGGGCACAAGCCATGCCCAAAGTCACAAAGTTACGTGGAGAAATGACAGAGCCCTAGAGAGCACACAGACTTTGTGAGTCACTCCATAGTACTCCTTCCTCTACTCCATGCTCCCTGCAGCATGAGTCAGGTTAGCAGAAAAGAGCAGAATTAGCAGAAAAGAGCTAATTCTTCTGGAGGAGGAAGGACCTAGAAAGCCAGGAAGGACCTAGAAAGCCAGGTACTAAGCAGTGGATGCCTATGTTCCTAAAGGAGTAAGTAGCACAGAAGAAAGGCAAGAAAGGGTAAAAACTGAAAGCTAAGTGACAAGCATCTTAGGTCCTTAAGAGGTATAAAAGCAGCAAAGGGAGAATTAAGTGATAGAACATTTGGGTTTCCGAGAAAGAGAGGAAGGCAGCTAGGAGAACTCCAAGGAGAACTCACTTAAGCAAGGTGGCTGTGCTGTCACTGTCAAAGGAGTCCTCTTCTCGTCTTTCAGAGTCGGCACCTGGAATCGGGGGATCCCCTGCAGGCAGCCAGAGTCAGGTAAGGATGGGAACAGGGATCACTTGAAGGAGAAGAAAGGAGTGGTCCTTCCTTTCTACTTCACCCATTCCTCCTGCCTCTCTCCCTAAGAAAGGGAGCCTTTTCTCCTGAAANCGTCTTTCAGAGTCGGCACCTGGAATCGGGGGATCCCCTGCAGGCAGCCAGAGTCAGGTAAGGATGGGAACAGGGATCACTTGAAGGAGAAGAAAGGAGTGGTCCTTCCTTTCTACTTCACCCATTCCTCCTGCCTCTCTCCCTAAGAAAGGGAGCCTTTTCTCCTGAAATCTCTTATCTCTGAGTCTAGGTCTCCAGCCCATACATATTCTGCAACTTTCTCCACTTTTCCCATCCCTTAAATCTAGGTTCTCCTTTATAAAAATCACTCACGATAAGCCACATCACGTGAGGTTTGGAGCATGCTCTGGAGTTGACCCCGAACACTCTCCATCTCAAAGATATGCTTGGAACCATCCTAGAAAAAAGCAGTGCAGAAATCAGATGCAATAATCCATACTGCATCCAGGGTAGATGGCATCAAGTGGCCCCTAAGGCCGAAGAATTTTTACTCTCACACCTTGGAAAGCAAGAAAAATAGAACTGACTCAATGAGAAACTCAATTGTCTATGGAAGCCAAAGAGGTAATGTAAATGAATTAACTGGGCATCTTAAGGTAAGAGTGGTGAAGATTCCTTCCAACCAGAGAGCAAATATCCTGTGTAAAGACTCTGCTGTCCACAGCTATCAGTTTTTCAAGCTCTGGGAGGCCTAGCCAGTCTGCAGATCGGTTATGATATGTGTTCTATCTGACACTATCTTCTCTGTAACACGTATAAGTGATTAAACTATGTTTTAATGATTTACATGCCAAAATTTGAATCATACAATCAAAAAAGTTTCAAGATGAAAAGGATCTTTGAATATTTTCCTTAAATCCCTAGTTTCCTCTTGGGACGAAGAACCCTTATCCTCATTTCCAGCACCCACATCCCAGTTAAAGCACAGCAACCTACCCCATGGTTGTCTCTGAAGAAAAAAAAAAAANGCTTCCTAACATGCTGCCAGGAACCCCCTCAAACTTCACTAAGAAGGTCCCGGCTCATTCCATCTCTTCTTCCCATCGCTGGTACTCCCTTAAACGGTCCTTTTTTTTTTTTCCTCTCTCTCTGTCCATTCCCCTGCCTAGTAGAAAATCAAGTTTACTGAGGTTGACCAGGCCTGTCAGACCCAAGGAATGCTCCTCCTTACCCCCCGGAAGGCCAGGGAAACGCAGATCTCCAGGCTGCACACCACCCCACCCAGCCTGGATGGAGTGTCCTTGGGTCGTGTCCTGGGAAGAGGGGGGAAGGAAACGGCTTCTCACTCTGGCCTGCTCGGGTGCCTGACCCAGATACTGGCCCCACATGCCCCAAGGTCTCCTGCACCCTTTCTTGGTGGGAAGGGAAGTGGGGCCCTCGGAAGGATGCACCACATCTCTCAAGCCCATGCCGAGGGCCAGAAACCAGGTGGGGAGGTGGAATGAAATGTAACTGACTTGATCTCTGAGCTCTCAGGACTAACAGTAGGGGAGAAGGGAGGGGCTCCTGCTCAGGAGTGAGCAGAGGTCACTGATCTGAAGTGGCTTTGTCACTTGAGGAATTTGGTCCCTTCCATATGGCAGCCCTGATTGGGAAGCTGAGTGGAGTATCTGGAAGGGGAACAGGGAGGAGGGGGCTCTCTGGTTTGAAGACAGACTTCACAAGCCAACAGGAGCAGATCAAGTAGAAACAAGGGGGAGAACTGGTCTTTCCTCTCAAACTCCCCACCCAGGTGTCCCACCTGCCTTTGTTGGAGGCCGGTCTGCCTAGCCTATTCAAGGACTGAATGCCTGAACTTGACTTGGTTTACCCTCTTCCACCCCAGTGTCTGTCCTTTAGCGCAGCACTCTCTTGAGAATCTGTTTTCACAAACTCATTACAATTAGCCAGTTCCATTCCTCCCAGCCACCCTCTACCCCAACTCCACACATCCTAGAGATGACTCAAATGAACCCAGGACACACCAGAAGCAGCGTTAAGCAGGCAGCACATCTTCAGTGTGATAGGAGGGAGCAGAGGCACTGGACCACAGCTCCAGAGGAACACGTATTTGTTCACTTATTCTATGGCCGTGGCAATGCCCGATTCAGTGGGCTCACTGAGTCTAGTTTCTTTGGACTGAGACACCCTGAGGGCATCTCAGTCTAGAATGAGAGGAGCTGGAGGCTGATAATCTAAGTCCCTAATAGAGGCTTCACCCCTTCCTGCTGCTTCTGTGTCCTGCAGGAACCTAGGAAAGTCTGGTCTTCGGGTATCCTGCCTTGGCCTAGGTGAGTTAGAAAGAAGAGGAATTAAGGGAAGGGGCAGGCATTCTTTCATGGCTGCCCACCTCCCTCGGCCCTGGTCTCATTTGCCTGGCTTCTCTTTTGCAGGTACCTGGGTCACATTTGGTTCTCAGATCTCAGATGAGGTATTGATATAAGTGATGGGACCTAGAAGCAGGGGGAGGGGTATGAGGGAACCTAAAAGGGGACAAAACGGACTTGACCAGGGGGTTGGACAGCAAGCATGGAGAATGGTGGACTTGAGAATGGGGAAAGGGAAGTGAATGTGGTAACCAAAGTTGAGGTGTGATGGGTTAGAGTGCAGTGAGAAAGGTAACTGAGAGGCTGGTGGTTGATCTTCGACTCTTTCTCTCACCATCCTAGACAGCAGAGGATGTGCTGACAGTAGCCTATGAGCACGGTGTAAACCTGTTTGATACCGCCGAAGTGTATGCAGCAGGAAAGTAAGGACTGGGGTGAAAGAGCTACATTATACTTGGAAGGCTGAGAGAACATCAGGGCTTTTTGGTTTTCCCCCTCAAGAACTCTGGGAATTAAAGCATCACTAAGTTCCAGCCTTTCAGCAAATGGGCCCCCAAAGCATGTTGGGAACTACTGTCCCAACATCTCTCTCTCTCTAGTTTTGAGGGCAGCAGGGCATACTGTGCAGTCAAAATAAAACCAAATATTTCTTGGACATCAGTTATGTGCAACTATGTGAGGATGACAAAGCTAAATTTTCAAACATACCACAACCACAGCACATATGGCTTCACACTGGGAATAATAAAAACTTTGGATGACCTACCCCTGTCTCTTCTTCTGGAAAACTCTTCTGCTTATCATTAAGACTTGTCCCAGATGTCAGCTTTCCCAAGAACCCTTTGCCCAACTCCCCAAAGTTGGTCACTACCCTCCTCAGCTTCCAAAGCACTTTACACTACCCTCTGACACACAGTTCATCAATTACTGGTTTACAAGGCCATATTTGCTGCTCAACGGAGAGGGTCCTCCTTCCATAGAACTTGTCTTGTTCTTTCCCATGTCACCTAAGTACCTACACAGGCTTCCATGGTAGCTCAGCTGGTAAAGAATCTAGCTGCAATGCGAGACCCCGATTTGATTCCTGAGTTGGGAAGATCCTCTGGAGAAGGGATAGGCTACCCACTCCAGTATTCTTGGGCTTCCCTGGTGGTTCAGTTGGTGAAGGATCCACCTGCAATGCGGGAGAAGACCTGGGTGGGACTTTGCAGAGACTAAAAGAAGGGGGAAGGCAACACAGATGGTTGGAAACAGATGAGAGAATATCCTCCCCAGCATCACTGTAGTTGGTCCCTCTTTTCTCATCCTATTCTATCCCTTTAGCACCCAGAACAGAGCTTGGTTCACTGTTGCACAACTGATATTTGTTGAATGAATGAATGAAAACGTACAACTGTAACCCTACTTCCAGGAGCCCCTTTTATTTAGTTTAGAATGGGACTGATGGCCCAATAGGCTTCTCATTTATGTTCCATTTTACAAAGGAGAAATCAGTTGAAGGGAAAGGTGGGAGGAGGGAAAGAAACTGATCCATCTTGGAGGAGTCAGTGCTTCTGCCTTGTTTTCCTTCTAGGGCTGAAAGAACCCTAGGAAACATCCTCAAGAGCAAAGGTTGGAGGTAAGACATGTTTGGGGGTGTGGGGAGTTGCTGGGGACATGATCATCCCCACATCCTTTTCTGGCTGGGTCTCTCATTTCTCTTTTTCTCTAGGAGATCAAGCTATGTCATCACCACCAAGATTTTTTGGGGAGGACAGTAAGTGGCTACCTCACTATAGTTAGGGAGATCTGCAGACTGTGTGAAGGTGCATGGGATGGGGTGGGGAATGCAGACCAGGCACCTGCTCCCCAAGGNGGTCTCTCATTTCTCTTTTTCTCTAGGAGATCAAGCTATGTCATCACCACCAAGATTTTTTGGGGAGGACAGTAAGTGGCTACCTCACTATAGTTAGGGAGATCTGCAGACTGTGTGAAGGTGCATGGGATGGGGTGGGGAATGCAGACCAGGCACCTGCTCCCCAAGGTGTGCCTCCTACCTGTGAGGACTCCTACCACCTCAATTCCCCATGGCTCCAGGCCAGCGCTGGTCCCTTATCTTTGACGCACCTCATCTTTGACTTATCTTTTCCTACAGGGCAGAAACCGAGCGAGGCTTGAGCCGCAAACACATCATTGAAGGTGAGAGGGACTGGGAACCTGAGCTGGCTGAGGACGGAAGCTAGAGAAGTTGGGAATATTCTCTGAAGCTCCAAGTCTGAGGCTCTGAATAGGGAAGCTGGGATTTAGATGTCCATGGCAGAGGGGTAAGGTCTGAATTCTTAGGCAGCTAAAGCTGGAGAGCTTACCTTCCTCTCCCTGTGCTTACCCCAGGCTTGCGAGGATCCCTGGAGCGCCTCCAATTGGGATATGTGGACATCGTCTTTGCCAATCGTTCGGATCCTAACAGTCCCATGGAGGGTAAAGCAGCACCCCAACCCTGACAGCCCTTCCAAACTGAGCACTTCTTAAACCTTCAGCAGAAGCCAGGCCCTGCTCAGGAGGTCTCCCAAGTTCCACAGTGGAGGCTCAGACCCCAGGACTTGGACAGGGAGGGGAAGTGAAGAGCAGATGCCAACCTCTCACAGGGATGAGTGGGGTCTTGGTGGGGCAGGTGGAGGACTGCAGATCCGGAACCCAGGATGCCAGAGGTCTGAGAGTGAAGCTTTCCTTCTCCTATGTGCCTAGAGATTGTGCGAGCCATGACCTACGTCATCAACCAGGGCCTGGCCCTATACTGGGGGACATCTCNTCACAGGGATGAGTGGGGTCTTGGTGGGGCAGGTGGAGGACTGCAGATCCGGAACCCAGGATGCCAGAGGTCTGAGAGTGAAGCTTTCCTTCTCCTATGTGCCTAGAGATTGTGCGAGCCATGACCTACGTCATCAACCAGGGCCTGGCCCTATACTGGGGGACATCTCGATGGGGGGCTGCAGAAATCATGGTGAGTGTGCCACCTACTGCCTCCGTCTCACAACTTGTTACCACCGTTCACATGGCCACTCCTAACCCCACTCTGCTGGAGGAAGGGGAGTGGAAGACAATGGAAGGAGTGCTCTGACACCTATCTCTTCCCCACCCCAATCCAGGAGGCCTACTCCATGGCCAGACAGTTCAATCTGATCCCTCCAGTGTGTGAACAAGCTGAGCACCATCTGTTTCAGAGAGAGAAGGTGGAAATGCAGCTGCCAGAGCTCTACCACAAGATTGGTTCGCAGTCCCCTCATCCCTGCCTTTCCCTCGGCCTCACCATCACTGAGATCCCCTTCCCACATCCTGTCCTCTCCATCTTAGGTGTTGGCTCAGTCACCTGGTCCCCTCTGGCCTGTGGCCTCATCACTAGCAAGTATGATGGGCGAGTCCCAGATACCTGCAGGGTCACCATCAAGGTGAGATCTGGGGGCTTGGGATGGCAGGAGTGGACTGAGTGAGAAGTGGTCTTTTGATGAATCTCCTTGGCCTCCAGGGCTACCAGTGGCACAAAGACAAAGTGCAAAGTGAGGATGGCAAGAAACAACAAGCCAAAGTCATGGACCTCCTCCCCATCGCTCACCAGCTGGGCTGCACTGTGGCGCAGCTTGCTATTGGTGAGACACTGCCAGCCCTGGACCCTGTAGGGTCCTTGTCTCCACCTAAGAGCTACCAAACTACAGACTGGTTTGTTCCTGGGGCGGTCCTTCTTCCTCAGAGACCCCTCTGAAGTCTAGATGTTCACTGTTTCTCACCAGTTCTCTCTCTTTTTCCTTCTCGGGCCCAGCGTGGTGTCTCCGCAGTGAGGGGGTCAGCTCGGTCTTGCTGGGGGTGTCCAGTGCAGAGCAGCTAGTGGAGCACCTGGGCGCCCTGCAGGTGAGCGAGGGACTTAGAGCCAGAGCTCATCTCTGTCCCCTTCCCCAGCAGTCAAGACCTTGATGTCCAACCCAGAATGGGCCTGAGGTGAGTCACCTCACTTTGCAAGTGAGCGGTCCCAGGGCGAGAAGGTAAAGCAGAAGCACAGCTGTGACTTCGCCTCGCTGTGAGGCTCCCCGGGTCCTCAAACCTCCTGCCCTCTTTCAAGGACCCTGCATGTACCATTTTCTCCATCAATCACCCCATTCAATTCCAGGTGCTGAGTCAGCTGACTCCGCAGACGGTGATGGAGATAGACGGGCTCCTGGGCAACAAGCCGCATCCCAAGAAATAGTCCACCGAGGACGCTGGAACCGGAAGCCGGGTACGCAGGAACCCGAACCCGGAGCCGCTGCACCCCCCAAAACGCGTCCCTGCTTCTGCCTCCCTCCCGCTCTGGATCCCTCCACGCAGCGGCTGAGACAGGGCGACCTCGCCCACTAACGAGTTCCAGCTTCCAGTAGCGATAGCATGAACAAAGCCATATCCTCCCGCAGTGGGGCTTGAGAGGGAAAGTAGTCTGCTGCCCCCTGCTATGTCCACCTAGGCCTTCCTGCTAATCCTGGGCATGAGCTACTGGGCTGTCCCCTCTCTGCCACTTGGTCTCGCTCCTTCTCTCTTCTCCTAATCGCCCACATCCAGAGAAAAACAAAAAGGCATATACAAGACCCATGCAGAGTACCTCGAAAGTGGCCCTTGCAATGTCATCAAGGAGTTGGGAGTTCTAATATGAAGTGAGTTGTGGTGTCACCTGGAAAAAAAGGAAATGGGACTCTTAAATTCGTTACAAAGGAAGCCAGGCTGGTCCTGGCAAGAAGTAAATGATGACTTTTGGGAAACCTGGACCCTGCCTCAGCCAGGAGGTGGAGAAAGGCATAAAATTAGAATTCGTATTGATGCTTTGTTCTTGCAGAGAGGGGTAGAGTGGAGAGTGCAGTAGCAAAGCACTGGTGAGGGAAATTTGATGGCCATTGTATAGAATGTCCTGGCAGAAGTGGCCAGGGAAGACCTTGGAAAGCACACTGAGCCTCACTTCACAGAAAACAGTGAAAGCCTTTAGGTCACGGCAGGGAAATGGGGCTAGCATAAAAGGTCTGGGGATAAACCTTTGAGCCTTGAGCAGGACTTCCTACCTGGCAGGGGAGGACTGTAGTCTTCCTCCTGGCAATAATCTTAAAGCAATAATGATGGCCTCTCTTGTGCAAGACTTCCCAGGGAACTGTAAATAAAATCTCAGCTTGATCATTACTTATTGCGTCTGAAGTTGCTGGGGGCTGAGCATTAGGCTCTCAGTCTCACCCGTTTGGCTCCCTAGCCCCTGCCAGTAGAAAACTCTGGGACTCTTCCTCTCCACTGCTCATGTACCTTAGTGACCCAGGCATCTTGCTCCTAGTCATTCATCTCATCAAAGACCAGGTTTCCTTCTTTTAGTCACCACATGCCTTGGAACCCAGAGGTCTGGCTTCATAGCTGTGTTGCTCCTCCCTCTGACACTCTTACTCCTGTTTTGTTTTGAAAAGTTATATTAGCCAAGAGTCTTATTTCCCTCTTTCCTGATACCCAGTGCATGCCAAGTTGCTTCAGCCATGGCTGACTCTTTGGAACCCTCTGGACCATAGCCTGTCAGGCTCCTCTGGCCATGAGGTTCTCGAGGCAAAATAATGAAGTGGATTGCCATTTCCTGCTCCAGGGGTTCTTCCTGACCCAGGGATCAAACCTGTGTTTCTTACATCTCCTACATTGGCAGGCAGGTTCTTTACCACTGGTGCCACCTGGGAAGCCTGATACCCACACTATCCAAAAAACTGTCTGGGTGGTTTTCTTGTGGCTGAGTGGGAGGCACTGTTCTCAGATGGAGGACTTTGGGAAGGAGCACTAAAATGAAAACTGGTCTATGGTCGACATGATGCAGGGAAAGAGGAGAGCTGTTATAAAAAGAAAACAAGTGAAAGATCAGGTGTGAGAGTGGCAGAAAAGCAGAATCAAATGGGATTATGTCAGATACTTACCCTTATTCTTCCCTAAAGAACTCTGATTTCCCTGGGACAGAAGGTGGGTGGAAAGTTACAACCTTTAATGATCACAAGGCAGGGGAGGATGAGCTCTGCCTTCCTTAAAATATAACCTTACCATCTCCCTTCTTCCCATCCTCACCCTTCCTTGATCCTGAAGCTGGGAGAGCAGAGTAAAACCAATTTCCAAAAGAGAAGTCAGCAGCATGCCATTTACTGGATTAGCAACCAACCAGATCAACTAATGAACACTTACATCCACTCCTATCATCTCCCACTCATTTGGGAAGACTGTGGAGGAAACAAAGAGGTAAATCATATGACTAAGCTAAGCTTAGTTATTCTGTAACAAACATAGGAGGATTTATAAATTCAAAATGGTAGTCTCCTTAAATAGTTACCTTGGAGGGTCGTGAACCTCCTTCATTTAATGCCTCCTCCATTGCTCAAAACATTTTTTAAAAGTCCTCTTAAAATTACCTTCAGAGGCAGTTAGAAACCCCTTATAAGAAACCTTTTATTGTCACACCTTGTTAAATATATAGGCCATGCTGCTCCTCTTGTGGGATTTTAGTTCCCTGACCGGGGCCCCCCCTGAGCAGTGAAAGCACCAAGTCCTAACCACTGGACTGCTGGCAAATTTCCTCACATACCATATTTATCATTCACCTCATTCATTAATTGAATGAGAACTTATCTATCAGGTCCTACTATGGTACAGCACAGGGACACAGTGGTGAACAAAACCTGGCTCAGCAACCTGTGTGGAGTTTACAGATGGGGAAGGCAAAGTAACCCCCAAACACATACACAAACTTAGGTTGTCCGAAGTCCAGAGGAAAGCACTGGTGTTATCAGAGTGTACAGTGAGTATCTGACATGGTGAGGCTGCAAAGAGAGCTGAAGGATGAGTGGGTGTTGCTAAGGTGAAAGCAAGGTTAGGGGAACAGCACATGGGAAAACCTTGTGGGGGAAACAGACAAGTCAGAGGTCTCCAAAGGCTGAATGTCTAAAGAAGAGAGGCAAGCAGAATGTGAAACTTGGAGGTTTCAGAGCATGTTTGGCCTTATAGGGCACTTCAGCATATTATCTTTATCCTAAGGACAGCAGGGAACCCTCAACATCCGTTATCTTGATACACAACAGATCATCTCCCAAATTTAGTGGCTAAAAGAAACATTTTAAAACTATTTTTACTCCACGATTCTGTGGATTGGCTGGGAGTGTCTTCTGCTGTTTTCACCCAGGCTCATTCACATGGCTGCATTCAGCCCACAGAGCAGCTTAACTGGAAAATCCAGTGACCTCACTGGTACACCTGGCTGTTAGTGGTGGCTTTTGACTGGGGCTCCTCCCTTCTCCAGGTGGCTTCATCCACCAGCAAACTGCCTTACATGGTGGTCTCAGGGCAGTGTTCCAAAGGCAGAAGCCATAAGGCCTCTGAAGGAATGAGGCTCCAGAACTCACACATCATCATTCCTGCCACATTTTATTAGTCAAAGCAAGTTATAAGGTGAGCCCAGGTTCAAGGGAAAGGGAACAGATCCCAATTCTTGATGGGAGAAGCAGCAAAGTCACATATCGTAGGAATTTGGGGGCATTAAACCATGACTGCATTAAAAGTTTGTTGTTTAAAAAATGTTTATATATTTATTTGGAGGCACGCAGGAGCTTTAGTTGCACAAAGATCTTTCTTTAGTTATAGCATGTGGGGTCTAATTCCCTGACCAGGGATTGAACCCAGGCCCTCTGCACTGGGAGCTCAGAGTCGTAGCCACTGGACCACCTGCTGTGAAAGTTTTTGTTTTTAACAGGAATGGAAGGGATATGTCATGGTGGTAGTTTAGTCGCTAAGTCATGTCTGACTCTTATGACCCCATGAACTGTAGCCTGCCAGGCTCTTCTGTCCATGGGATTCTCCCATGGGAGGCAAGAATACTGGAGGGGGTTGCCATTTCCTTCTCCAGGGATCTTCCCGACTGAGGAATCGAACCTGGGTCTCCTGCATTGCAGGCAGATTTTAACAGGAATGGAAGGGATATATGGTAGGCCATAATCAGGCTTGAGTTTTGGAAAGATTACTGTAAGCAGTGTGGAAAGAAGTCTGCAGAAGGCCAGAATAACTGTGGACAGACTGATGAAGAGGCTTCTGTTTACAGAAGAGATGATGGCAGCTTGAACCACGGTGGTATACTGGAGGTAGAGAAAAGTAGATGAATTAGTTTTAGGAGGCAAAATGTACCAGGCCTAGTGATAACGGAGGTAAAGGAACGTGAACTCAAGGAAGGGATCTAGGTTTGACACCTAGGTTTCTGGTGTTGGGTAAAGAGATAAGAAAATTGGAAGAGATGCTGCTTTAGATGGGGAGAGGATCATTTTGGATTCTTGATAAACAAGAAAGGAAGCTGAGCAGGTGACTGGATAGTGACAGGTGACAGGTGACAGGTCTAGAGCTAGAAGGCTTTGGCTGTCTATCACTTTAGGAGCATTTATATAGTCAAATTTACTTTAAAAGACTTAATCACCAACCGAAGATATTAAAAGATGTGAGATCTCTAAGCACTATTACAAAGAGAAGTTCCCCCCAAATGTGAGATGACAGCATCATTGGAATAAATAGCTTCCTCCAAGTAACCATAAGACAATGAAACTTAGTTCTGAAAAGATATAATCAAAAATAATGATATATCTTCTCAAAAAAGATTACCCTCTAAGGTTTAAAGAATCTAGTTTTTAAAAACCAGCTTTACTTTGCCTATTACAGCCAGTAAATGCCATGAGTGTGGAGAATCCCATCTTGTGTTCACCAAAAGAAATAGAGGTTGAGAATATTGTGCCTGGACCGTCAGTGGTTAAGCCGTGCACTTCCACTGAATGGGGTGAGGATTCGATCCCTGGTTGGGGACTGTAAAATCCTGAATGCCCCACGGTTATGCCAAAAAAAAAAAAAAAAAGGAAAAGAAAAAGAGTATGTTGGGTGCCAAGAAGTTAAAGTGAACACAATATAGGAGAGGGTGTAAAATAATAATAGCAGCTAATATGTGTTTATTGTGTGCCAGGCATCATTCTAATCACCTTACATATGTAAGCTGATTCAATCCTATTATCATCCATATTTTATAGATGAGAAAGCCAAGGCCCAGCAGAGTTAGGTAACTTGCTGAAAGTGTCACAACTGGTAAACTGGGTCTAGGCTCTGTCCTATGAACCTCCACAACAGTGGCTAGACTATAGGTCCAGGAGAGGCGGGTGAGGAGGGAGCTGGGGGTGGGTGCGGCACCAAGAGGGAATGTGGGCTGTGAATACTATGTCCTGTTTACTCGTGGCGCGTGGCAGAAGTCGGACCCCTGAGTCAGAGCTTAGGCTGGGCTGCTTTGTTGGAGCCATCATGGTGCGTGGGTGTCCAGGCCTGGCTACTCAGGAAGAAGATTCCCAGCATTCCTGGGCCTGGTATCTAGGGCCCTCCTTAGGTTGAGATGTTGGCTGGGCGTTCAATAGTTTGAAGAGAATAAAATTTGGGAAGCCAGCCTTACAGGAACAGAGGGAGGTTGGATATGATAAGGGCAATGGAGCGCAGCGTCTGGTCAAACGCCCGGGGGCCTTATAAAGATTGGGCAGAACGGGCAGTGTCACTGGGTTAGGAAGTATGTTGTGAAAGAGCCTGAGAAACCCGTGCCAGTGATTGAGGGCTCAGGCTCAGTAACTAGGGGTTTGCACACAGTACAATTAAGGAGCGCTGGCGCTGCGTGGGGGCATTAAGGAAGGCGAGCCTGGAGTTGGAGGTGCCGCNCGCCCCCGTCTATTGACTGTGCCAGCCTTGCGTATTCAGGATGGAGTGGCTTAGGGATGATGGAAACAGTCTCCGTTCTCGCGGGAAGACAGACTGTTTCCCTGGCTGTGACTTTGGCTTTTCTCCAGGGCAGCTCTGGTGTGTGGGAGCAACAGGTCCCATTTTAGCAATTCTGTGTCAACGATTTTAAAGATGCAACGGGAGAGAAGAGGCCGATTTTCATGTCGTGTTAATCTCACTTCTCTAGCACTTAAGAGAAGTGAGAAAAATACACTGTACCCACCCTACCCTCCTCCACTGGTATGCCTACTGTTTCCCCATCCCCAGTACTGTTTCTAAAATTATCAAGATGCATCCCTACCTATGAGGCTAGGAGCCTTGCTTCATTTTCGAATCTCCCTTTAACCAGTTAGGACAGGCACAAGAAGGTCCAAAGGACATTTATCTGAGTCAGCTCATTAGTGCTTATCAAGGAGAGGAGCGAGTGCTATTTGGCAAAGGCACTGAATAGTAAACCTTTGATACTATCTGTGTTATCTTTACAGTCCCAAGGAAAGAGTCACTACTGAAAAAAGATGCTCATAATACAGTTTTAAACTTGTGTCCCATAATTGGACTTAACCAAATTTTAGGGTGTGAGTTTTAGTTAAAAATCCTGTTAATCTCTCCTGATAGTATAGAGTCAAGGACCAACAGCATCAGCATCACTGGGAGCTTGTTGGAAGTACCTAGTCTCAGGATTTCAGTTTAGACTGACTGACTCCGACTCTGCATTTTACCACGAATCCCAGGTGATCCATTTAAATAAAAATTTAAGAAGCATTGGTCCAGGTTCTAGACTATCTAGGATATCACCATCTGTGGTTGGAATATTTAAAACACAACTGATATAAATGATGTAGTTTTATTCAAGGTTCATAAAGTGACACTTATTAACTGAAGAAATTTAAACTTTGTGTGCATAGTTTACTGTGTCGAATTTTCCTGTTTTAAAAATGTGAACTTACTAATAAACCTCAATTTTTCTAATCCTGTTTTTGCCTTTTTCCTGTCCTTAAGTCTACTGTTTCAGTTTAAATTTTCCCTTTGGGGAGCCCTTTCTCAGCCTTCAGCCTGCTGTTTCCTGACTGCTTGTCAGAATTACAGTTTTTAATATAATAGCCTCAAAAATTTAAGTGTCTGGTCTCAGCTTCTAAGAAGCTCTGGTAGTGAACAATACATGTCAAGGTGCAGTGTCTAGCAGTTCACATCTTTGGCAAGCTATGCAGGTCTGACCACACACCCCCCAGCCCCCAATTCCTTAAAAATAAGTAAGTGTGCATCTGCAAACTGGGAACTGAACCTGTGACGCTGTAGTGACCTCTACTGACTCTCAGCAGAACTAAACAACCTGAAGGTGGAAAGGATGCTCCAAAGGATGACTGAAGGCAGCCGTGGACCTTGTCAGGCACCCCTCCCATTCCTCTTCTGTCCAGTGAACCCTGCCTCGCTGGTCCCACCCTGGGGCCTGTGAGCTATCCTGCTGTCAACCTCTACACTGAGCTCATCACCTCAGGGTTAGGGTTGGAAAAGGGTCCTTGGAATTTTAGTTAATGATCCAAGAAATAAAAAAAGGGAAAGTCAACAAGACTTTTTAAAGAGAGAAATGAATAGAAAATGGCAGAGATCAACACCCTTTCTTTTCCTATCCCTCTCCCTCCCCACAATCAAAGAACTCCCCCACTCAAAAATAACAGAGCACACAGAAAGGAAAGTATAATTTATATGTACAACCAATAAACCTGATACAGAAGAGGGGACTGGGACAGGCCCGGAGTGGGTGTGAAGAGACTGGGAGAGGGGCAGCCAGAAAGTGAAGGGGAGCAAAGAGGAAGTGGGGGGTTCGCCATGCAAACTGCCACTCTCCCCAGCCCCTCCTGGGGAGGAGGGTGTGCCCATGTCTCCCCAGCCTGCCCTGCTATTCTGCTGTGGTCTTGAAGGCAAGGTAGTCTCCTGACTAGGCCCCCTGCCTGACCCACTCTAGTCCATATCCAGGTCTTCAGGAGGGAAGGTAGAAGTCCTCCAAGAACCTGAGCCCCCAAACTGGGGGCTCCCCCCATGTCTGGCTCATTGTGTTCTCTGCCACCCTTTCTAGGTTACTTGGGTCCCTAGAACAGATTGGGGAGCTCCTCTTTGGCTTAAGGGAGTATCACCCAAATGTTACTCTTTGCAGGGGTGGTCACTGGTCCCTAGGGAGGGGGGAAGATTGCTAACACAAGATGCCGGTACGCAGGAGGTAACTGAGCCAGTGAACGGCGCCTTTATTCTGAGGCTGAACAGCAATGGACTCACTCCCTGGTAACTGCTCCACCCTCTATCTGCAGAGGGAGGGGAAGAAAACATGGAGCCGTTCCTCCTCTTCTCTTCCACCTTCCCAGGGCTCATTGTCACCCCTCTCTAAAGTCACTTGCCTCTCTTCAAAGCTCTTCCCCACCAAAGTTCCTACAGGCTAGGCAAAGCTAACCCCCCACTTCTGCAAGAGATGGAGTTGATGTTGCAGGAGTAAAACCCGGGGAGGCTCCACCTCTCTCCTCCCCACAACCATTTTATTGGGAAGCTGTGTATGTTTGGAAGTGGGGGATAAAAGTACTCGGAAGACCCTGCTCACCACCTTCCACCCAGACCCCTTCTCACCAGCACAGCCTTCAAAGCGTGGTGGGAAAGGTGCATGGGGTGGAGAATAACAAGGGCCCTTCTTGAAGAGAACTGTAGAGAGGGGCAGAGGGGCTCCTAGCCCAGTGGTGGCCCAAGGGGTGGGGAAGGTGGAGGATTGGCAGCAGGCCCGGGAGCCTGAGCTGGGGGTCGACCTCGGGGCCGGGACCTGGGTGAAGGGCAGGCCTGGGATCCGGTCAGTCGTCTATACAGATCACCTCCCCGGTTCGGGGCTCCTTCCGATCCAGCCCGTCTGCCACCAGTGCCCCCACCATTTCCTTCTCCTTCTTCACCAGCACTGGAGGGCCGTTGGTGGCGGCTGTTTGGGAAGGGGGTAAGGAAGGGTCAATCTCTACTTCTCTACCCATCGTCCACTGCTTCCTGACCACAGTTATGTTCTAGATCACCTTACGCCAGGTCCAATTTTCCAGAGTGTGCAGGGAAGAGCAGGGCGGACCCCTCTCCTGAGACGTCCCACTGTGTGTGTGATGGGACTCGCGTTCCAGCTTTCACTATAACCCCCTTCTGATTTTACACTCTTTCTCTGAAGTAACCCAGAAGGAGGCAGCTCAAGTACTAGTCCACAGAACCAGTAAAGCCCTGGATGAGGTGTCTGATGATGGGGACGGAAGAGAAGTTAGGGATGGGAAAAATAAAGTCTAGAAGCACTCCATTCCATGAAACCCTGGGCACATCCAAGGAAGTGAGATGGGCTGGACAAGTAAAGGGCAGCTGAGCAGGGGTGAAGCTTGGGAAAGGAAGAGGGCAACGAGGAGGAGGCGGGAAGTCAGCAGCTGACCTGTGATGAAGGACCCTGCTGGCATCTGGCTGTAATTGGCGCCTGCGGCGGCCAGGGCCCCGACGGGTGCGGCGCTGAAGGCCGCCCCGTACCCCGGAGGTGTAGCATATGGACCCGGGGGGAAGGCCTGGAAGAGAGAGCGAGCCCAAGTTAGAGGGGCCACAGCCTGAGAGGGAGAAGCTGTAGGGGAGAAATCCAGAGCTACTGGGGGGTATGGCAGAGACAGGGGGACTCCACACTGAGGAGTGTCTGTGGGCGTTTTCCACACTGTATAGGATTCTGAAGGAAATATCTGTGTGTGTGCCTGAGTACCAACAGGGAAAGTGGAGTCAGGGGAAGGGTTACCGGTGTGGGGTGAGGCTCCGTGCCCTTGCTGGCCAGCCGGCTGAGAATGCTGCGCTCGGACATCTGAAGGCGGGCTGCGATGGGGGGTATTCGGGACAGCGTGGCTGGCAGGCGGGTCACGTCCGCCTTCATGTCGCTCAGCAACTCCTCCAGCTGGTTCAGAACTGGGGCCCGGGCCACGGAGAAAGAAGGGCGAGAGAAAGACAGGGAAAGAGAGAGATGGAGCCAGGAAAAGAGATGTGGAGTCAGGCGGACAGATATAGCCAGAGAAAGAGAGAGAGAGGACATAGATGCCGAAGAATCAGAGACCAAGAAAATGACACAAGTAGACAGAAAAAGAGAGCAGCTCGGGGAAAAAGAAGTGTCAGGTAAAGAGGCAGAAAGATCAGATCACCACAAAGGACAGATGGAGAGAGAGAAGGAAGGAAAAGGGAATATGGAGAAAAGGGAGACAGGGAGGACATTGGAAACACGGGGCGGGGAGTTGTCAGAACATCCCGTATTGGAAGAGGGAAGTTTAGGGGCTGGGGATGATGGGGAGGAAATAGTCAGGAGGCATGGGAGGTGGTAAATGATGTCAAAGACTTAAGGAATCAAGGTTTTAATATGTTTGGCAGGGGTGGGGGAAGGTTAGAGGGTCAGCATTACAAGTTCAAGGAATTAGAACAGGAATCTAAGGGGCCAGGAGTCAGTCAGGATTAGATGGTTAGAGGGCTTTGGAAGTTAATCTACTATTACCAAGGCATGAGGGTTTGGGAGGAAAGGTTGAAGATCAAAGGGAAATTTCATGGGGTAGGGTCAGAGGGTGGGATGGTAGTGGTTTCTGCCTCATGGGGTGAACGAGATGTGAGGAATGGGATTTGTGGGACCCAGGATAAGAATTTTTGTGGACTATATACAGGCCAAGGCCCCAGACTGGGTGCTATGAGCAGTACGGCAGGTGTGTGGGTCAGTGAAGAAGTTCCGCCCCATGGAGGGGATGTGGCACAGTCTCATGGAGATGGGGGAGGTCAAGGGGCTGGGGGATCCCACTCTTGGGCACTGATGTGAACGCTATTAGGCATGGATAAGGACTGGCCGCACAATGTCTAGAGGCTAAAACTAAGGGGGTACCAGGTGGGTCGGGGTGGGGTTAGAGGTCAGAGGGGGGGTGGTTCAGAGGGTAAAGGGGTCGGAGGGGTGGGGAGATTTTGAGGGGTGCGGGGTGAAGACTTACGCAGCGCTGTGGGCCCTCCCCCGCGCGGGGCCGCCGCGGCCCTTACCCTTGTGCAGGACGGCGTTGGCCGGCTTGTTCCCCGCCAGCGACTCCTTGGAGAGGTGCTGGTGGCTCTCGGCCAGGCACTCGGCCTCGGCGAAGCGGGCGTGGAGGGCCATGGCGGGGTGCGCCGGCTCCTGTGATAGGTTCAGGTAGGCCGCCCGCCGCAGCTGCTCCTCAATCACCAGCGCCTGCTCCAGGAGCTGAGGCCCAGGCAGGGGCTGAGTACTGGGGGCATAGACCCACACTGTCCCCCCCGCCCCCTCGCTGGTCCAGAGCAACCCCAGCTTCATCCTAATCCAGACCATGGGCTCAAACACAAGGTGACACTCGGGTGTCTTGGCCTCAAGCATTGCCTCGTCTCTCAAAGGGTCAACCCTGTCTACATTCCAACCAGATCTGGTCCTAGCTCTGACTTAAACCCCTCTTCCACACTGTTCCTTTCCTCCCTCATCCTCACCTTGAATCTCCGGGCCAGGAATTTATTTTTCATCTCCAGAAAGTTCCCCTTATTGGCTTCAGTTTTAAATGGCTCATTGATAATGGCAAACTGAGCATCATTCTGGATGTCCTGCCACCGTGCATATCCATGGCTGCCGACGAAGGAAGGGGACCATCAAGGAATTTAACAGGGCTGGTGGGGGCTATGCACACACCTTTCTTTTGGCCTGACTGCCCCAAAGTGTGGCATGAGCCCCCTCTCCCTAGAGATGGACTCCTCTTCTCTGTGGTTCTCCTCGCCCCAGGGAGAAAACATCTCTTTCCTCGTATCTGTATCAAAGGATACAGGACAATCCCAGCCAGGAGCCAATAGTCGTGTCTTCGGTGCCAGATCTCGTTGAGTTTCCCCGAGGAAATAGCCGCCCGCTCCTCATTCTGCCACAGCGTGTGAAGCTCTGCAGAGAGGAGAGAAGACAGACATAGCATCAGGGGTTTGAGAACCATGCCTAGCCCCACAGACAGGTACAGAGGAGGGACGTGAACAGGTGACAGGCCCACAGGCTCTTCATGAGGAAGTTGTTAAGAGAGGGGTCAGGAACAAAATTAATTACAAACAAGGTTCAAGTCAGGATTGGAAGACAGTGAGAGCCCCCCACCTGTGAAGCCACCATCTGCAATGTTGAACATGAACCGCGGTTTCTCTGTCTTCTCCTCACGTCGTCCGTTGGACCGTGGCTCATCTCGAGGAGGCCCAGACCGAAGCTCCCGGTCCCCTTTTACATCTTCTGCTGTGGCAGACGGGGCAGAGCTCACATCTTGGGGGACAGTCTCCACCCGGGTCCCAGGACTCCTCTCTGTACTGTACCGGCCCTTGAAGAGCTACCCACCCAGGCGTTTGGTTCCCCAGATTCCACCTCCCCTGATCCCTCAAGGACCCAGGGGTCCCATTCTTCCACCCATTACCTCTCTTGCCCAAATCCCCTGTCTCCCCCTCCGGCCTCTCCCTGTGCTCCTGTCCATCCATCGGCTTCTCCTCCCCCCTCTCTCCTGGCGTCGACTCTGTGGCTGTGGGAGGGGGCAGGGGACAGGAAGGGAGGATGTCACCCTCATCCCCTGACCCCAGAAGAGGGAGCCCCCAAACTCTAAGCCCCAATCACACTTAAGGCCATGCACCCACCTGACTTCTCTCTGTCCCCCCGGTACCCAGGTTCAGGCTCCATCTCTCCAGGTACCCCTGGCACCTCATCCTCTAGAGGCATCTTCCTTGGCTCCAGCCGCTCTCCCAGGGATGGGGCTGGGCTGGGGGTATCAGCCTGGAAGAGGACAGTGGAGTCAGGATGACCTGGAGGGCTCCAGGCTCCCACCTCCAAGGCACTGCCACTACCTCCAAAGCAGCCAGGCAGCCACACACCTCTGTCTCCATCTTCTCCCCAATCCTGCTATTCTTTTCTGGCTTCTCCTCCTGGTTTTCTGCTTCATCCTTCTCCAGAGGTGTCCTTATGCCATCTCCTTTCTCACTGGGAGCTGGAGTAGCTGCAGGGGTAAGGCAGAGTGAAGAAGGCAGGAACTCCCCACCCCAGTTCCAAGCCCTCTGATCTGATGGAAACTGGCCCCGTCGGTCTCTCCTGTCATCCTGAGCTGATTACCAGGTTTCGAGGTGCAAGGGCTGTTTGTAGCCGAGGCCTCAGGAGTGGTGGGAGACGTTTTGGTAGGAGAGGAGGCTCTGGAGGAGCGCTTGGAGTCAGCACTGGGGTCGGGCATCAGCTCCGGCATAGACCAGCGCCCATTGATGTGCTCGAACTCCTGTACCTGCAGGGTGTGGGGGGTTGCGGGACAGGGATCAGTTCCAGTCTGGCTCCTGGAGCCAGGGATAGAAGGCTGAGGACGCATGGGGCCTAGGCAGCCGACCTGACTCTTTGAGTGACGGGAAGACCAATACCTTTTTCTTGACGAGAGACATGACTCCAATGCGGGTCAACACTTGCTGGCGACTCAGCCCCTCCCGAGGGACTCCGTCAGCAAAGGTTTCAGAGCCGTCCGCCCCGGGCTCACAGAGATGGCGCATGAACAAAGACACATAGGCCCTAAGAAGCATGCGGGGAAGGTAGGTCAGGAGAACCTTAGGAGGGGAAAGGGCAGTGAAGGGGTACAGGGATGACTGAACCCTGAACCTGAGCTCCCCAGTACCTCCAGGGCTCCTCCCTGGGTCTTTCAATTTCACCATCATGGGCTCCCCCAAATCCTAACTCCCCTGCCTGCCCCCCACCACATTTCCAGGGCCCCCGGCCCTGGTCCTTCATTCTTAGGCCCCATCAGTCTGCTTTTCATCCTTCCCACCAGCTCCCCTGCTGGAGTTATCATGGCCAAAGCATGTGAGGCAAGGACAGCCCAGGCGAGGCTCCTGTCTCACCTGCCTCTCCCACAGCAGGGAGCGCCTGGCCTCTCTGCTCTAGGCTCAGCTGAGGGGAGGTGGCAGAGGCTGAGCCCACCCCCTAGGAAACCGAGCCAGGAAACATCTGGCAGGGAGCTTGGTGATCAGGTGAGTAAGGTCACATCATATGGTGGCCAAAAGGAAGAAAATAACACCCAAAGCTCCTGCCCTTCCCCCCAGCTCAGCCCTGGGTCATCCACACTCACTTGAACTCTTTCTCAGTCTTGCCTCTGAGGTCCCGCACCAGCCACTGGGTGGTGAAGGCATCCTGCGGGGGCATGCCCCAGCGCATCACCGCGTTGAGGAAGGCCTTCCGCTGACGGGTGTTGAATCCCAGCACCTGAGGATGGGGGCAAGGAGGGAGTGGTTGATGAATGTCCAGGGCCTCATTTCTTGGTCTGTTCTGCCCTCAGTAACTCAGCCTCAATTCCCCTCATTCTCTCTGCAGAGGCATAGGCCAGCTCTCACCTCGATGTTGCCCCCAACTCGAGCCAGCAGTGGAGGCAGTGGCTTATCCTTTTCATTCCGAAGCTGCCTCTTTGACTGTCGACGCCCTGGTGGGGAGATGGTGACCCTTGTTAGTAGACTACCATGTCCTCCACCCCTCAGTCTTTCCTAGCTCTCCACGTCCGTAGGACAGGCAACACAAGGAATGCCTGTCGTGTCTGAGGTGCTTCTAATTTTCTTCCCAGAACTACCAACCCCGTAGGTCCAAAAGAATCAAGTCATTCTAAACCAGTAGCAACTATTTGATGCAAGCCAAGATTACTGTTGGGAGTGTAAAATGATGTAACCTTTCTTGATCTCTCATCTAGGTGTCAAAGCCTACAAGGTAATATATTTCAAATTTTAGCAGTAACGAAATTATAGATATTTTCTACTCTCTGCTTATCTGAAATCTTTACTTTTCCTACAAGTGAGCACTCTGTATAAAAACAGTAGGCTTCAAAGACAATGGGAAGTGAAATGGGAAGAGGTGTGGGAAAAAGGAAAACAGATGCCACCTTCAGGACGCTCATCAAAGTCTTCATCCTCCTCCTCTGATCCCACTGAGTATTCTGACTGATTATCTGTGAGGAGAAAGGCTCAGCGGTCAGTGATGGCTCCCTGGATAAGCCCAGGTGGGGCCCTTTCTGCCTGGACACCTCCCCTCAGAGACTTTTGCACCTTCACTCCAGCCTCAGCCCTCCTAGAGATGCTGGAGGGCTGCCCACAATCTGGGCCACATAGCAGGTCCACTCACCCCCACTGCCTGACACCTGCATAACCCACTCTCAACAAAGGCCCCTGGGTGTCCATCGGTGCCCTCTGTGACTGCGACAGCATTCAGGTCACCTGAAAATCCACCTGGCCTCCAGGGAGCCCCTGGTGACCCGTCCTAGGGTCCTAATCTCTTTCCCCTGAGAAGGGAAGGCCCTGACTGCTCAGCCACTCGTTTCCTCTCAATGCCCCCAGCCTCCAAGCCTTTTTCAGCACGCTCCCCTTCTCCCCTGTCAGGCACAGTCCTCACCTTGGTCCTCCTGAGCAGCGTCATTGTAGTTGACCTGCTTGCGGACCCGCTTGCCCTTGCCGAGGTTCCGTGCCAGGTCTTCCTGCTGTTGCTCATAGTGGTGCCGCAGCAGCTTCTCCCAGTAGTCGGGGTCGACATTCTCTTCCTGCTTGATGATCTCTCGTTCAATTTCCTCAATCTGAAGGGCAGCAGGACCCACACTGAAGACCTTGCCCCTTTACCCAGCCCCACCACCACCACAAACCCCTGCTTTCCTTCTGCAGCCCAGCCCCAGACCTCATCACTCTAGACACATAAATCCTCCAGATGCGGCATGCTGTCCTCACCTCTTAACTGCAACTTGCTTCTCCTCCCCATTACTTCTCTTTTCTAAGCCTCTCCTCCAGTTCCCTATGCCTCCCTCCTATTCTACTCAGAAGGCAGCCTTCCAAATTGATCACTACATTCTGTGCCTATGTTTTCTCCAGTGTCCAGTCTCATCTTTCAGACCAAGTTGTCTGAGGTCCCACAACTGGTTGCTCTTTACTAGACACTGGAGTGAGAGATCAGATAAAAAAACAAGAGCAAAGGGGGATCCTCCTACTTGGACACTGGCCACCACCCTTCAGAGATGGACCTGAGTGGCCAGTGTCTGGCCCCAAGCCACTCACCTTGTCTTCTTCCCGCACCACATACTGGGCCACCTTGAAGGAACTGAGATACTCGTTCATGTTCTGTACGTCAGTGTCTTCAGTTGCATCTTGGTTCCGGTCCAAGAGCCGAGCAATGGCCTCGTTGTCATAGTGAATCACACTGCTGTCCTCCTCCTTGTTCTCACCTGGTACAGTCAGGGAACGAGAGTGGACTCTGAACTCCAACCAGAACCTCAGGAGGAACTTTACAAAGCTCAGGGAAAGCCATTCCCTCTGCCTCCTTCCCACGGAGCTCTGGAGGAGGCCCCTTCCCTGAGCGTCTACAGAGATGTGTGTTATGTCAACCTTGCAGGTAAGGAAAGGAGCCAGCCGTCCTCCAAGGATGCAGAGGAGAGGTTTTGTTTGGGAGGTTTCAGCAGTGCTCAGAGACAGCAGAGATCTGCTTTCAGGGAGCTGCAGAAAAGGCTCTCACNGAGGAGGCCCCTTCCCTGAGCGTCTACAGAGATGTGTGTTATGTCAACCTTGCAGGTAAGGAAAGGAGCCAGCCGTCCTCCAAGGATGCAGAGGAGAGGTTTTGTTTGGGAGGTTTCAGCAGTGCTCAGAGACAGCAGAGATCTGCTTTCAGGGAGCTGCAGAAAAGGCTCTCACCCTCATTTTCATCCTTAAATAGCTCCTCAGTACCAAATTTGAGGATGTCGTCCAGCTCCTGCTTGGACATGGAGCCCGCCTTGGAGCCCAGCCCGGGCCGCACCACCAGATGTGTCAGCATCATCTTTCTCTTGGCCACCTGTGTGATTCGCTCTTCCACAGAGGCGCGAGTCACAAACCGGTAAATCATCACTTTGTTGGCCTGGCCGATCCGATGAGCGCGGCTGAAGGCCTACAGGGGCCGAAAAGTAGGGATGGGCCAGGGGAGGGGTGGGGGAGACCCCTGCTACATGCTCTGGAAAAGAGACTGACAAGGAAGGGATTTCTCCCCCCAAAGAGGTTTATTTCTGATCCCAGCACAGACACCCATGTCTCCTTGCTCCAAGGGGCTCCAGGAGCAGAGTTCTCACCTGGATATCATTATGGGGGTTCCAGTCTGAATCAAAGATGATGACAGTGTCAGCAGTGGCCAGATTGATGCCCAGGCCCCCGGCCCGGGTGGACAGGAGGAAACAGAATTGTTGGGCCCCAGGAGCTGGGAGGCAAGAATTAGATCAGGCCTTTCTTGTACCCGGCAGTTCTGGCTACCTGCTCCCAGATATTCTCTGACTACAAACAACAATGCCTTCAACTCACAAGCCCAGATGAGGGCTTTCCTGGTGGCTCAGTGGTAAAAAATCTGCCTGCCAATGCTAGAGACACAGGTTCAATCCCTGGTCTGGGAAGATTCCCCAACTACTGAGCCTATGCTCTAGAGCCCTAGAGTCTCAACTACTGAGCCCCCATGCCACAGCTACCAAAGCCTGAGTGCCTAGAGCCTGTGCTCCACAACAAAAGAAGTCACCGCAATGGGAAGCCTGAGCACTGCAACCATAGAGTAGCCCCGACTCACCACAACTAGAGGAAAAGCCAGCAGAGCAATGAAAACTCAGCACAGCCATAAAATATTTTTAAAAAAGAAAAAGCCCAGGTAACTGACATCCTCCCAGGCCCACACCTTCCCAGGGACCCAGGCACAGGTCCCTCAGGCTGTGTACACCAAGCAGGACCAAGGCCCCCTCACCATTGAAGCGGTCAATGGCCTCCTGCCTCAGGGCACCAGTGATGCCGCCATCGATGCGCTCATATTTGTAGCCTTCGTAGTCTAAGAAGTCCTCTAGTAAGTCTAACATTTTGGTCATCTAGAGAAAGAGAAGAGGCAGCAGTCTAGAACAATGAGGCGGTGGGGTGCACTCTGTTTGTCCTGTGTCTTACTCTCCCTCAACCCGTCCTTATACCTGTACACCTGCCCTGTCATATGTCACAGGAGCTATACCCCCAGCTCCTCTTGGGATAGCCTGTCATTTTCTCTCCATTTAAGACCATTTCTCCTACAGCAGAGGTTCTCCTCTTACACCCATGTCAAGGTTGCAAGAGAAATCTATGAACCCCCTGAAAATCTATACAAGATTGTCTCATCATGTGTGCCGTTTTCTAGAGAGCAGACCCACAGCTTTCATCAGATTTCCAAAAGGTCTACACTCTCTTCCTTCCCTAGGAAGATTAAGAAATAGTCCCAGCCCCAGAAACTCCTTTAGGAGGCAGATGGCTCACCCTTCCCCTTCTCCCCTTTTGGCTTTAAAGAAACGGGACTACAGCTTCCAATGGCTTGAATTAAGAACACGGATCAGAGGCCAAGATGAACAGAGCTATTTCAGAAACCCTTAAAGGTGTGACTGCCTAACCTCTCATCCCAGGGCAACCACAGGAACGAGGGAAGGGAGTATCTGACGGTGAGGAAGAACTACCGGCACGGGTCACCTGCGAGAAGATGAGCACTCTGTGTCCTTGCTCCTTCAGCTTTCGCAGCATCTTCTGCAGCAGCATGAGCTTCCCAGACGCCTTAATAAGTGCCCCACCCTCATAAGCCCCACTGGGAAGTTTGGGGGACTCCTGAAAAAAAGGGAGGGAAAAAGGAGGAGGAGAGGGTCAGGAAGCACACCTCCATATTCTGATGACATCTAGAAAGCTGGAAGCCCAAATCCAGGCTCCACGCCTTTGCAATTACTACTCCTCTCAGAAACCTAGTCCCTGGCCTCCCAGCTTAGCTCCAGCCCTGCACTCTTGGCTGCTCCTGTTTCCAGACAGCCAGGCATTTCACCGTCCCAGCTCCCGTATCTACCATAGCAGCCACAGGAAAGAGGTACGGATGGTTGCAGCACTTCTTAAGATCCATCATGATGTTCAGCAGCGACACTTGGTTCCCACCACCTCGTGAATTCAAGGCCTCAAAATTTCGAGTCAGGATATATTTGTAGTATTTCCTAAAGCCCAGGGTAGGTGCACAGAAGAGACACAATAATGGAAGCAACTGTGAGGTTACATTTGGTCACCAACCCTTGCAAAGTTGTTACCACATCCTCAACCCTGGTTCAGGGAACCCGCTTGGCATCTCACTTCTGCATGGGGCTCAGCTCTACGCGAACGATGAGCTCTGTTTTGGCTGGCATGTTCTTAAAGACATCTGCCTTAAGCCTCCGCAGCATGTGTGGCCCCAGCAAGTCATGAAGTTTCTTAATCTGGTCTTCTTTGGATATGTCAGCAAACTCCTCCAGGAAGCCCTCCAGGTTGCTAGTAGCCAGAAGGAGATTAAAACATGAATGGGCATTAGGTTCTTTGCCCCTGACCTCAGGCTCTAGTCTTCGCTTAAGATGACTCCTTGACCTCTCATTTTCTCAGCTCCTCCACCTCTCCTCTCTGCAGACCACCCTCCTGAGCCACCACTTACTTAAACCTCTCTGGGGTGAGGAAGTTCAGTAGATGGAAGAGCTCCTCCAGATTATTCTGCAATGGAGTCCCTGTCAGCAGCAACTTATGATCTATCTTGTAGCCATTGAGGACCCTGAAAAACTAGAAAATGGGGCAAGGAAAAGCAGAAGAAAGGGTCCATCAGTGGCAAGCAGCTGGGCCTCGGCTCTCCCTGCCTCCAGCTCCTACTTCCTTCAGGATCAGAGGCCCTCAGACCCCTAGCCCTGTCCTGCTTCCAAGCTGGACTTCTCCCTGCACTGCCTCCTGGGCTGTTCAAAGTCCCCCAAGCTTTGTGTTTTAGGATGGGGGCAAGTAGGAGTCCAGAGCCTCAAGTTTCTGAGGCCTGGGTACCTCACTCACCTTGGACTGGTTGTTCTTGAGCCGATGGGCCTCATCCACCACAAGACAGGCCCAGCGGATGGAGCCGAGAGCTGCCTGATCAATGGTGATCAGCTCATATGATGTCAGGAGAACATGGAACTTCACCTGTGCCTCCCTCTGTTGACACAACCATAGTCCCTGTGGCTGCCAGCCTGCACCCGAGCATCTAGACCCCTACCCCCGTTCTCTACCCAGACACCCTGTCCTGAGACTCCCAAAGACAGTTGGTAGTCCAGGCCTCCAACCTTGACTCCATGCAGAGACTACAGGATGTGGCCCTCAAGCTTTCCCCACATGTCCAGTTTGAAGAGATCCATGAGTGCCCCAGGGAATAACCTGCTACGTCTCCAGGACTGGAGAGCAGAGGCATGAGGGAAGGTGGGGGAAGGAGGGAGAAAGCTGAATGGGGAATATAAGAAAGTTCTCGTTGGGGCAATGAAATGACACATTTGAGGACTTTAGAGGACATGAGGTGGGGAGTCTGACCTTCATCTTAAAAGCTTTCTTGCCACCTTTGATGGCGTTGTCTTCAAAGGAAAACTCATTCTCACGAATGATGGCTCGGCTATCCTTGTCACCCGTGTATGTCACTACATAGAACTTGGGTGCCCACATCTGGAACTCCCGCTCCCAGTTGATGATGGTGGACAGCGGAGCACTCACCAGGAAGGGACCCTTTGTGTGGCCCTGGGAGTGGAAGATGGGGAGAGGGAGCCCCATTAGTTGAGGCTTGCAGTTGTATACCCCACTCCACTGCCTGCCATACCCCTCCCCTAGTCCTCTGCCCTCACCCTCCACTCCCACCTTCCCCAGTCCAGGCTAGGGCCCTAGGAGCCAGCACCTCCTTATAGAGTGAGTAGAGGAAGACGATGGTTTGTATGGTCTTGCCCAGCCCCATTTCATCAGCCAGAATGGTATCAGTGCCCTGGGCCCATGAGAAGCGTAGCCAGTTCAATCCCTCCAGCTGATACATGTGTAGTGTGCCTCCTGTGGCTGTGATGAAGCGTGGCTGAGTCTCATATTTCACTGTAGGCTGTAGAATCAAGTCAGAAAGCTCAGGGGAACCAGCAGCCACTCATCTGGTCCTGGTCTCCTCCTCCCCATCCCTGGCATTGGTATCAAGCGGGATTGCAAGTCCCTCTCCTCTGGCCTGAGCTTATGAAAGTTCTAGTCTGCAGTACCTCCCCCTCATTCTTTGAATCAAGACCTGGGAGTACTGCAGGGAAGGAAATGGCAAAAGAGGCCTGTGTACAGCTATCTCTGGAGACTCTCATTCCTTTGCGCAAGTCCCCAGTAAACCTAGGGCAAAGCTGACTGAAGGAAGAGCTCAAAGAAGCTGTGGAATATCTGGGATCTGTCAGAAGCTCCCAGGAAATTTTTGATCCCTGAGGCTCCAGAAATGAGAGATAGGACAAGTGGAGGACTTACATCGTTAGTAGGAGAACTAGGAGGCCCATCACCCTGCAGCTCCTTCTTCTTCTTCTTATACTTGCGGGGCTGAGCAGGGTCCTCCCCCATAATTAGTTCTCTGGGAAAAGAGTGGGTCTGAGTGGGACTGGTGCCTTGGGACCCCTGTCTTCTGAAGCAATTCCAGACCTACTTCCCACTTTCCATAATCTGGATTTTCATACATTTCCTTTCTCCCAGGTTCTTTAGCCTCACCCCATGGATTTCAGCTCTAGAGACCACCCTCCCCACTCCTCAGCATCCTCTTTCCCATGAGTCAGGCTACATCTTATCTCTGTTCCTCACACTGCCTCATTATGGACCGCACTGCAAACAACCCAGCCCCAGCTCCCATTACCCTAAATTCTAGACTGAGTCTGCACCTCATTTAATGCCCCCACCCTCAGACACTCTCTAACTCACGATCTGGTTCACTCACCGGTGTCTCCAGTAGCTCTGCTTGTGGTCTTCATATTCAGGAATGTTCATTTCATCTTCTTCCCATGTGGACTGGTCATAGGGTAAGTCCCTCCATTTCACTAGATAGTGGTAATTTCCCTTTTTATCCACACTGTGAAGAGGGAAGCCAGAAGAAGAGGCAGGAGGAGAAAAATAATGTGTGTCCAAGTAGAAAAGAGTCATAATAAACACAATTATCAGTTAACACACAGAATTTGTCACCTAATCCTCAATGGTGGGCCTCTGAAAGCGAGTTTAGAAAGGCTGAAGGACTACCCTAACTTTTTCCAGATGACTTCCTAAAAATCAGCTATCACAAAACATCCCCAGCTTTAACGTCATTTGTTCATCCAATCAATATTTACTAAGCATCTACTACATGCCAGGCACTGTTCCTGGCATAGGTGATTCAGTAGAACTAAGCAGACAAATGACTGATTTCCATGGAGCTCACATGCTTGGAGAAGACCGTGATGAAACAGAAAAATAAAAAGACAGTAAAACATTGGTAATGATAAGTACTATGAAGACGGAAGTACTAGAAACATTGGTCAGTGTAAATTATGTTTTGCTTTTATCACATCCAAATCCCCAGACTCCTGTGTCATTTCTCAAGAGATTAGAGGAAGCAAGGACAAACGTGTCTGTGCTGGGCTGGACTTTTCTCCTGGTTTCTCCCACCTCCATAGAGGAAACAAAGCCAGAGAGGCTGGGGCTGCAGTGGGAATTACCCAGTTAGATCAATTATCTAACATGGGGCCATAATGCAACAAGAACAGTGGCAAAACCCAGGTCGACCTTCCCGTGGACCAAGGGCTCACCTGTGGTTGATGATCCGGTGGACGGTCATCCACTCTGGCTTGATACCAAAACGATAGTACTTCTCCTCCATCTCGGCATAGTGCGGGTCCTTCACCTTGCGCTTGTCACTCTTGCCATCGTCCTCACCAGAGCCATAGTCCAGGGGTGGGGGCTCATCCATGTCATTCTTCCGTTGGTAGTTTCGGTACATCACTAAGTGGAAGATTTCCAGCTGGTGGGGCACAGAGGAGGGAAGAGATAGTCCCGACATCCTGAGGGGACACAAGGAGCCGGGGCAGCGGCCGGCAGGGGGAATGGTATGGGAAAATGAGCCATGGGACCGGTGGGATGAAGGACACAGAGAGTTAAAGTCAAAGCAAGAAAATGAGTAACATGCAAGAGAATGGAGTCCAAGACAGGACCTGAGTGGGGAGGTAATAAGTAAAATGAGGAAGGAACAGGTTATTGAGACTGGGGATGTCGGTAAAACACAGTTAAAATAGATAAAGGGAAGAGATGGGAATTAAGGCAGGCTAAGGAAGCCTCCATTACACCTCAGGGGAGGAATCTAACAGAGACTGAGGGAAAAACAACTGGAGACCAAGAGACCCAAGTAGAGAAACTAAGAGAGCTGGTAGGGTCCGGGAGCCAGAGACCTAATATGAGGGAGAGCAAAGGGGACAGAAGACAGGAGAAGAGGTGCACGAGAGAGGGAGAGCACCAGTGAACGGGGCCACAAGAGACGGGACAGAGACACCCTTGTACCTGCAGCTCCTTGGCCCAGGAGCAGTGCCAGTAGGACAGGCCCACCCACTTGACAAAGAACTCTCGCTCGGATCTGCCTTGAAGAGGTCGTGGCGGTGGGGCATCCGGATTCCCGTCTGCCTGCTGGGGGGCTGGCACTGCCACAGGTGGCTCCCCCCACCGCCAGTGCAGGATCTTCTGCACACGGCCTTTCAGCACAGGACACTTCGGGGTGGATACAAACAGGAAAAAAAGAGGCAGAAAGAGCCCCTCATTAGAGGAGGAGGGCGGGGGAGTCCCACAAGGGAATCAAAGGTCTGATGGTGGGGAGAGAAGAGAAAGAGTTGGACGTTTGGGCCCCAGAGATGGAGAAGGAGTCGGGGCTGAAAAGAAACCCTGATAGATGGGTCCACTCACGGTGCATCGGGGACACAGCCATTCGCCATTGGGGATGTCAGGCAGCGGGGGGTTCAGACAGTGGATGTGGTAGGAGGAGATGCAGGCGTCGCAGCACAGCAGCTCCCCGCCGTCCTTGCACACGCGGCAATACTCCATGTGGTCATCTTCTTCCTCCTTCTCTCCTTCCTCCTCCCCCTCCTCTTCATAATCTTCCTCCTCCTCCTTGGCTTCCCACTGGACCCCCTCCTTCTCCTGGGAAGCCAAGGACAGACATGGACACAAAAAAGAAGATTAAGGAGTGGGAATGGAAGACAGAGACCAACCAGGAAACCTAGATCCTAGAAGTACAGAGAAGATTGGTGGGAACGAACAAACAGGACGCCTCAGTTTTCAAAAATGCTGATTTAGCGGGGCTAAGGGGATGAGGGAGAGGAACACACGAAGATCCTGGACCCTTAAACATCTGTTGCTGAGAGGCCCAGGCAGCTAGGGGTAGGAAGATGACAAGTGATATCACAGAGGAAAGAGATGGGGGAGGCAGTCGCTGAGGGATGAAGAGGTGGCTCCAGTACTCACACAGTGAGGGCAGCTCCACTTGCCCTCAGGAGCCCGGTCAAGCTCAGGATCAAGGCAGACGAGGTGGTAGGCACGAGGGCAGGTGTCACACAGAATTATCTCCCCACCCTGCTGGCACACCTCACAGTAATCCTGGTGATCTGTCTCGTAGCCGTCAATCTCCTCCTCCCCAGCCACAGCAGGACAGCCCAGAACTGTCATACACCCGAGTGGAGGCCAAGGGAGCCAAGAGAAATGAATGGGGGAGGGGAGAGAAAGAGAAAAGGGTTGAATAAAGAAGTCACAACTGAAAATAAGGAGGACAGCAAAGGAATGAGAGGAAGGCTGGCTGTCAGGGCCACACACAGCTGACGCCCCTCACCCTTCTTCTTCTTCCTTCCTGGCCGGCCTCGTTTTAGTTTCTTGGTGCGGATGGGGCCATCGGGGCGGCCTGAGGCACTGTGGACACTGCCGCTGTCCAGGTCTGATTCTTCGGCCTCTGGTTCGGGGCCCTCGTCACTCTGCAAAACATACTGCCCATAGCCCCGTGGCTGTCAGGGGCGCCGGCTGGATTCCACTCCCCTCCCCAGGCCTTGGGTTCCCACTCCAGCTGTCCTCACGGACCCGTGTGTCTGGACCCTGGGTCCCTGACCACCCCCAGGAGTTTAACAGACGGGAGGGGCTTCTCACCGAGCCGCCCTTCTTTCTCTTGCCACCCAGCAGCCCAAGCTTGATTTTGAGTGGTGCCATCTTCTTTCCCCGAAGCTTCTTGCGTCCGTCGGGCACTCGGGGGCTCTTACTCCGCCGCTTGTGGCCTGGACCTGAGTGAGGAACGCAGGTGAGGGAGAAAAGCCCAAGGTCACGATATCCTGGAATAAGGGAGGCCATGAAGGTCTCTGGGCCTCTTAGTGGGCTATGGTCTTACTGAGACCCTTCCTGGGAAGCACTTTTCCAACCATCAGGGCCAAGGAGACAAGCATTCTAGACTACAATTTGAGAACATGCAGTCTGGAGGGTGGGGTGACAGCTGTTTGATCTAGAAGGTTTCTTACCTTTGCCCTCTTTGGTTTTGGCTCTTCGGATGGGTGGGGGCTGGATATCAGCAGCAGGGGGTGGTGGAAGGGCAGGGGTTCCGGAAGGTGCTATGGGGGTGGCCGAGGAGACAGCGGCTGACACCTGCTCAGCTACAGCTGCCGCCGCAGCCGCCGCTGCCGCCGCCACAGCAGCTGCCGACCCCTTGAAGGGGTTGTTGGCGCTGAACTCTCTCCACTTGGCCCCGAGAATGGTCATCATCTTAGACATTGGGATCTTAGGATTCTTCTTAGCAATCAGGGGCCTGTAAATACAGAGGCAGGAGACTCAGACCCTTCACAGATGGTCAGGGAATACTGCCATTTCCCTCAACAATAAAGTCAATGTACAAGCTAGGGTTCTGGGGTAGTGTAAACATGTTCTCTCATGAGTAACATCAATTTTAAAGTAAACAAATAATAAGTTCTTAAAAGTTTAACAAAACAAGAAAAACATACGAAAGAACAAAAAAGAAATAGGCAAAATAAAATTTAAATGCAGATTAAATAGAGTAAAACCAAAATATACAAGATTACCAAAAATGCCCTACTTCTGACAACTGCTTTACAGTTCCTAAAACGCTTTCACACACGGTATCTTATTCCATCCTCACAACACTACTAGGAGCTGTTATAGTTCTCTGTTTTTCTCATGAGTTCCACATGCCCTGGTAGAACCTAATGAAGGGTCCCACTAGGTGGAGTCTGACAGGCCACACTGGTTCTGCTCTGAGGTGGGTATTAAGCTCTTGTGAGGACACAAGTGACCCCAGTGCTGACAGAAGCACTGTCTTTAGTAGAGAAGCAGTGAGACACCAGGATTAATGACTGGTACCAGGGATTGAACTCTGCCTGGCCCCACAATATGGAATGGGCTGAGCTTTCCATCCACCACCCCATCAAAACCCAACCAAAGTACATACTTAGTCACTTTAGTCGTGTCTTGACTCTCTGTGACCCCTTGGACTATAGCCCCCAGGCTCCTCTGTCCATGGGATTCTCCAGGCAAGAATACTGGAGTGGGTCCCTCCTCAAGGTACCTACTATTTGCCTATTTTACAGATGCAGAAACTGAAGATCAAAGAAGTGAGTTGCCCAAGAAGCATCAGAACCTGAATTTTAGCAGGCTGTCTCCAGAGGGCTGAAGGGCTCTGCTAAAGTGCCTGCTTCCCCCAAAGGCATCTCTACTCTTCTCTCCTCTACTTTCGAAGCTATTGACGCGCAGGTCCCACTCTCAGCCTGCATCCTCCATTACTACTGCTGTCTAAGGGAAGGGCAGAAGACTCGATAACTGAGCAAAGGAAACTGGGAAACACTGATGCCACCTCTCCACTCCAGTCTGAAGAAAAGTCAGGAAGGGTAAACTGGAACTGTTAAGAGCAGAGAGGGCCATCGGTCACCAGAGTTTTCTAACCTAGCCGTGGAACTCTGATCCCCAGTGAAAAGTTTCTGACTAGAGTGCTTAGATCCTGGAGTCCAGGAATTCTCTGAAATTACATGTGGAATTTTGTGTGTCTGTGCTGTAAATTTCTCTGGAGAGCCATTTTATTTTAGTTTTCATCAGATCCCAGAGGGGTCCAGGGCCTCCCCCAAATTAAAAGCATCGGCTTGTGAGGGCTTCCCAGCCCTACCGTACCTCATGAATTGGCTAAAGGCTTTGTAGTTGGTAAGTGTGTGGTAATCTTCCTCGGAGAACACATGTTCCACGTCCTCCAGGCCCCAGGTCAGAAGCAGAGTTGCTGATGACTTCTGTTCCACTTGCTAGGATACCAGGCTTCTGTTAGCCAGGTGCTCTCCCAGCTCCAGTTCTGGGCTTCCCCCCCCCCCCTCC
>SJYA01002932.1:3523580-3683839 GCA_006410615.1 Neotragus moschatus | reverse complement strand
CCCCCTGACATGCCTCCCTGCCCACCCACCAGGTTCTCTGGGCTTCCAGTTTTCTGCTTCATTCCCAGCCCAATCTCACTCCTCATAAACCACAGCCTCTCCATTTGTCACCCTGCTCACCCAGGGCTCTCCCTCCCCTACTCTTCAGGCTTGTCATTGATACAGATTTCTCCCCTCATTCCCCAAATCTACTCACCTTTTGCCCCCCCTCTCCCTCCCCTTTTTTCCGCCGCTTTGTCTTCTTCTCCTTTTTTTCTCGGTGCTTCCGTCTCCGTTTCCGACCTGGTCCGCCGGTTCCATATTCACTGCCTCCACTCTCTGACTTCTCCCGGTACTCATCTCGCTCAGAGCCAAATTCCTCCTCGCTGTCCTAAGGGAGAGAAATAAAAACACTATTTTTTGAGCCCTAGCATGTGCCAGGAACTTCTCTTAGCACAAAATATCATCGTCTCTTTTAAACTTCACAACATCCTATGAGACAGCAACTAATCTATTTTTACCCACTTTTTTTTTGTAGAGGAAACTGAGGCACAGAGAGCTAAGTAAGCTGCCCAAGAAGACAGATGACTGCTGGGCTGTGAATTCATGCAGTCTACCTGCAGTGCATCCAACAGCTTCTCTGTGCTACAGGGCAAGGAATGTCGACAAAAGGGCTCTTCACTAGGATGTCGTGAGTAAGGTTAGGGTCCCAGACCTGGGAGATACAGGCTAGCAGGGTTGAGGCTGGGGGCAGGTAGAAGGAGTCAGGTCTCCCTGATTTCAGGGTCCCCATGGCAATCAGGCCCAGAGAAATCATAGGTCTCTGGGATGGGTCTCCAAGCCTCACTGCAGAGACAGGCGTGCGTAACACTTACAAGCTTCTTGCGTTTCCGGGGCTTTCCTGGCTTGTTCTCCTTCTGTTTCTTAGGTCCTCGCTTTCTCTTCTTCACACCCAACGCTGAAGGCAGCAGTCGAATGTCATCCTTATCTTTGGAGCAGACAGCACCGGTTTGAAAACCTAAGCCTCTAGGCTCCCAGCCTCTGCAGCCCTTTTCCTCCCTCACCTCCTTGGTTCTTGCTCTCTAGGAATTCCGGCATTAACTCTTCCGAACCTTGCCTCCCTTTGCTGGATGCAAACAGAGAATGTTTCGAGTACTCTGGGATGCCTGGGTTCTGAATGGGAGGTCAGGGGTCAGAAGAGGAGAGCAGCCAAACCACTCCTGTCTCTCCCCTCCTACTAACAAGGGACCAGGCTCTAGGCCATGGGCTCTGACTGTGGCAGGTCCTTTTAGTCGCCGCCAGGACTCCTCCTGCCTTCCCCCTCACTTAGCCAGCTGGCATCCTGCCCAGGAACTGGGGAAGCCATGCCCAGCTGCTGGCCTGGCCTGACCCCAGCACTTGGAGTGGGGAGACACAAGCTGGCAGCTCCCTAAGCCAGATGCTGAGAAGGCAGAGCCAAAGGTGGACACCTGGGCTCTCACACTAACACTCTGGGGCCCTGACATCCTTTCTGTGAGGAGTGAGGCCTCTATTTACACTTCTTCAGATAATCACCCAGATTCCTGTCACCCCAGCATAGCCCTGGAGGAAAAGAAACTCTCAGTCAGCCATGTTCACTTCTGGTCCACAGGATCTTGGTGTCTGGCTCATCTGTCACTCCCTAGCCCCACAGGAGAAGGTCTCCACAATTACCTAAACATTCCTCCTCCTCCCAAAGAGCCTCCATTGTGCCTTCAAATCTACATCCACATCCCTGTTCCCTCTGAGAACTCAGGAGCCCTAGTGGTTGTTCCTGGTCTCACCCCTTGCCTCCAAATGTAGTCTCAAGCATTCTAACCCATTCATATCTAAGCAGTATGGGAGACCCACACAAAGACACTGCACAGGCATAGACACACCCCTCAAACACATTCTCAAATGCACAAGTATCACATACTCATGAGCACAAACCCAGAGGACAGTCTGTACATGCTTTTAGCAGGGCTAGGTCCCTGGCTTTCTCTCCAGATGTCCCTGTCGGACAGTCTGGGGCTGGTTCTTCCCAGATGTCCCCCTCTCCCCATTCTCCATGACCCCTGCCACACTGTGGAGGCTTAGGGTTCAGAGAGTAACTACTTCAGGAGGAAGACAGCCAATGCCACACAGAAGTGAGGCCCTGGTGTGAGGCCTCCCTCCCCCAGCAAGCACTAGACTAACCAGCCAGACCTGTCCTGCTCAGGCAGAGGCAGCAGCGCTGGAGGGGGAANATGAAATATATGTTTATATATAACTGTTTCTACATACCTCATTAAAGTCAAAACGCATTTAATTGTGTAGGTATCTTTTAAGTGAGAAGTGGTACTGGATTTTTTTTTTTTCTTTAAAAAAGTGATAGAAATCCTAGTGACTTTTGGGGGAGAGATATGAATAGATACACGATGATTGAGTTTTTTTTCAAAGGAGTCCATGTTTGATTCTCCCCTTTGCCCAGCCTTTTCAGTGATATATAATTGTAAATTTTATCCTCTTTTCTCCTTTACCTCGTCCTGCCCTCCCCCAATTATTTGAATATAAAATTCTTCGGACTTGGGAAATTAATTTAGGAGTAAATAGAACAGATTTTTAGAATAAAGGAGAGTTAAGTCTGAAGATTGTGAAATTATTTTCTCTTTTCTCCCATTTCAGTATATTTCCCTTCCTCCTTGATCTCCAACACTGATAAAGTGGAAGAAACTGAGGTACCAAGAAACAGAAAAGTAACTGGGACTGAAAAAAAGAAAGAGGTAGGGGATTACATTGACATTTTTCATTTGACTTTCTGACCTACAGTTTCCCACTATACGCCAATGTTTATCTTTAAAGTGATACCAGGAATCAAATGGAAGATTGAAAAGGAGTCCAAAAGTAGCTTTCTCATCCAGAGATTTGGTCATAGAAGTCATGAAATAAACGTTGCCAGTTGAGCAGTGCTTGCAAAGGAAGGAGGGCAGATAGCTCAGTTCAGTGCTGTTGCATTCTTGTCATCCTTTTTCTTACTATCCAGTTTCCTCCCATATTTTTGATCTCACTTTGACCTTTCCCTTGCTTCCCAACACATGTCTGTGGAATCATTTCTCTCCTGGGTTGTTTCTCTATCTCTTGAGTATAGCTGCCAGCCACTCAGCAGCCCCTGCAGGGTTTGGAAACACCTTAAGAGGAAAGGGTGGGTAGGCAGCAACCAGAAAGTAATAGTGACAGGCATATTTTTACTTACAAGGCTTAAGTATTCTTTATTGATGTGCCACTCTTCAGCCCCAGCTAATGCACTTTATTGAGCACTGATTTCCATCTTCGTCTTAACCTGAACTTTGGAATTCTCCTACCTCAGCTCCCACATCATTCCTGTACTGGAGGGTAACTCCTCTATTTCTCTTCCATTTGATTTCATTAAGTCTCCTTTCTCAGACCCTCTGTACTAGTCCATCTGGGTATCCTCTCCTTTCTGTATATGGACATCCGTGTATGTGTGTCTTTATTTTTCACTGAGACTTTCTCATCCCTTGACCCTCAGGCCCTGTCACCTCTAAGTGACTTTCCATCTCTGTCTTCTTTCTGTTTACATCTGTCTTCCTGGCTCTTGACTGCATATGCCTCTTCCTCATGTGTGCCTGACTCCCCCTCTTTCTGGCCCCTCTGCATGTGTCTGGGAAGAGTGTTCTCATGTGCATGTGGGCAGCCCTGCACATCATGGTGCGCTACAGTCTCTCTGCCTGTGCGCCCTCTCCCTCTGTGCTGAGCGCCTCTGCCTGCCTGCCACATGAACCATGAGCTGCAGGTGTGGGTGGCTAAAGGTGGCCATGTGCATCCCTGTACACACATTCATCATTCTCTTGAGTGTGCTTTGCATATGGATCTGTTAATTTGCTTGATTCTCCCTCTTGTCCAACTCCTCCTCTGCCTGCCTGCATCTCCTGTTCTCTTTTCTCTCCCTGCTGACCCCATGATTTCTCTTTTCTCTCCTTGTTTCCCCCTGCCTCCCTACCTGCTTGCTCCTATTATGGTGTCTGCCTGCCTGCCTGTCTGCTCCTCCCTAACTGGCTGGCAGCCTCTTTCTCTCTCTGGTTGTCTGTCTGCTTCTCTGGCTGTTTGCCCACCACTCTCTCTCTAGCCATCTGTCTCCCCGCCTGCCTGTCTCTATCACTTTTTTAGTCTCCGTCTCTTGGTTTGTCTACCTTCAGGCCCTACCATGGTTCCTTGTCTTGGTTTGCTTCTTATCTTGCCCTTCTACTTGTTCCTTCTCTTCTTTATGCCTGTTTAGTTCACGCTATCTCCTTACCTCCCTTCATGTCTGTCTGCTTGCTTGTCTACCCCACTTGTTTGCTGCTCTCCCACTGTTTAATGCTGACAGAGTCAGACACAACTGAGCACATGCATGTGCACACATGCACACNTTGCCCTTCTACTTGTTCCTTCTCTTCTTTATGCCTGTTTAGTTCACGCTATCTCCTTACCTCCCTTCATGTCTGTCTGCTTGCTTGTCTACCCCACTTGTTTGCTGCTCTCCCACTGTTTAATGCTGACAGAGTCAGACACAACTGAGCACATGCATGTGCACACATGCACACGCAGTACAAATTTTTTATAGAACTAAAAGTATTCTGTGTAAGAGTAAGCATAAGCCTCCCTCCTATCCCCTTCTTCCTCTCCTCAGAGATAGTCAGTATGCATTCCTTGGATCTTGTTTGAGAGAAGAATCTATACATATATGTGTGCTTGCTTTTTGCTATAGTCCTTCCTTATTCTCTCCCAGTTTTGCTGGTTGCTTCTTTCTGTTAGTCTGTCAGTACTCCCTCCTACCTCACTGGGCTTGTCGTTCCTTGCTTCTTATCTTTTTGATTCTGTTTTATGGTACTTGTCTTTTTGATTGACTGCTTGCTAGTTACATGCTTTTATTACCAGAACCTGAGGTGTGCTTAAGAAGGGCCTGCCGTCTCCTAATATCCTATTCTGCTCTGCGTTGTGAGTTATCCCAATGACTGCACAGCATTGCTGGTGAAACCATTGATAGTACTGAAAAATACCTTATAAATATAGGAACAGTTAAGAAGTACAAATAGTTTGTAAGCTGAGCTCACATGCACATGGAGTAGACAGGGTCCCATTGTCCTTTGCCCAAGCCTATATGAATTCTTTAAAGGAATATGAATCTAGATCCTTTTAGGCTCAGCAGCACCCTTAGGCTGTTGATCTAGACCTGTTCAAGAAGTTTGTCTTCCTCCTAGTCTAAAAGGTTTTGCCTCTTGTTAAAACTTTCTCGCTTTTTCATCCTTGCTTCTGACTCCTCTCACATGTCACCTTAGAGATGTTATAACTCCTTGGGGTAAGCAGAGACAACAGCCTATATCCAGGTTTCTTAAGAAAAATGACGCTAAAACTTTTACACACAGTGCACTGTTCTTTCATTTCTGCTTTTTCAGTGCCTGTATTCCTGAATTTAACTGTTTCAACCTCTGTTTCTCTCCTCTTTTTCTCTCTTTCTCTCTTCTCTTTTCTTCGTTCTCTTTCCTCTTAACTGTCTTGGTCTCCATTCTAGCCTCTTTCTGATAGGCCACCTCCTTCTCTTCTTTCTGATTGGCTTGTATCCCTCCATCACCCCATCTGTCTGCTGGATTCTCCCTGTCTGCTTGCAGTAATGTATGTGTTGCACATTATAAAGCAATGTGTGGTATAAAACGCTATTATTACTTTATCTCTTTTTTGTACTTACTGTTTTGCTTTCTCAGCCTGCTTTCTTTCTTTCTCTCTCCCCCTTTCTGTTTGTCTGTCTGTATCCCTCTTGGTGATTTTGCCTGCCTGTGTCAGTAATCCTTTCTCTCCTTGCCAGCCTGTTTTCTTTCTTTCTTTTTTTTTTTTTTTTGCCATCCTTCTTCTCTACCTGTTTGGTTCTTATATCTCTTCTGTGTTTACAGGTTCCTCTTCATTGTCTTTCAGCTGTCCCTTCTGTCTGTCCTTAGTCCTTTTGTTTGTGCCCGTGTATCTTGCTCTCTCTAGCTGCTTGTCCCCCTGCCTGTCAGTTCCAGAGTGGGCACCACTTTCTGCCTTTTTCTATCTTTCTGTACTTCAAAAACTAAAAAGAAAATAAAAAATTAAAATACCATATGACTAATTGGTAGGAGAGTTGTTTGGTTTTTTTTAATGAAAAGACCATTAAGGTGAGAACAAGAAACTTAGGAGTGCAGTTGTCGAATGCAAACCAGAAATTACATGCCCACCACTGGTGCAAAAAAAAGAAAGAACAAGAAAAAAATTGTAAAGGACTCTGAAGCCAATAATAAGATTAAAGCAAAAGCTAGAAACGTCCAGAACTATAGTTGCTAACCATTTTTGTGTCATGCTGCTGCTGCTGCTAAGTCGCTTCAGTCGTATCCGACTCTGTGCGACCCCATAGACGGCAGCCCACCAGGCTCCTCCGTCCCTGGGATTCTCCAGGCAAGAACACTGGAATGGGTTGCCATTTCCTTCTCCAATGCATGAAAGTGAAAAGTGAAAGTGAAGTTGCTCAGTCATGTCCGACTGTTAGCAACCCCATGGACAGCAGCCCACCAGGCTCCTCCATCCGTGGAATTTTCCAGACAAGAGTACTGGAGTGGGGTGCCATTGCCTTTTGTATCATAGAAGGTTATAAACCCTTTCCCCAGAAAGGGGAAAAGGTATCTACACAAAATACCACATATATGATCCTGGAACCTATGGAGCCCAGTTACAACTCTGATGTAGGAAACCAATGAGAATGATTGATAGAGCAGAGGCATGAACTCATGCAGCAAGCAGATCAAAGGACTGAAAAAGCACTTTGCAGTCTTATGATTTTTCTATCAAACGAGATGTTAAAGCGATTCCTAGTTGTCTTTTGAAATATAAAAGTTAGTGGTAATAATGATAGGCATGTAAATGCTGAGGATTTTCTAGGCTTAACCATGGAATTTTAAAGATAGAAGGTCATCCAAACCAGTGTTTCCCAAATGGCTAAGTAAGATTGCCACTGGTCCTTTCCTGGGAAGCCCTGTCCTTTGTTCTGCAATTATATATTTATTATATTTATATAAAATAGGTAATATGCTATATTTATATGTGATATCTGTAATATATGTGTATATATCTATACATTCTAATGTATTTAACTATATTTATTTAAAATGTCTTTTCTAAAAATGAGGTAGATCTGTGTGGAAGGATGTCCATGATAGATTTTACAGAGAGAGAAGAAGAGAAAGGAAATGAATTTTTATGCTTCTGTACAACTTGAAAATTTTTCAACATACAGGTACTGCTTTTATAGTTACAAAATATTTTTAATATCTTTCTGTGAGATAATGGTGATGGATATATATGGATGGATAATGGTTTGGGTTTTATTGCTCTTAATGTCATTATTTAGCATAATAAAAAACAATTCCATGTTGATCACTAACTTTTTTTTTTAATGTTTTACTGGTCACTCTAATCTAAAAGCCTGGGATCTACTGCTTTAATCTAACTTCTTGATTTTGTGAGAAAGAAATCTCGGTCCTTCATATATCATAGTCATGACTTGCCATATTTACATGCTATCTATACTGTTATGTACATACTGTTTTTCTTTAAGTCAATTCACTTTTCTTAAATCGTCTTTAAAAAGTAGATTTTATATTAATAAATAATCCCATAAATCCTTGATTTGATGGGCTATTATAATTTTCTCAACTTATTTTAAAATATAAATAATTATTAAAAAGTCCATAAAAATAAAAGCAACCTGCATACTACCAGTGGTATAAGTACTGTGTTTTACGAAACATCACTTGAATTTTGTAGGTACAGAAATGGGCCCAGGAAAGGATTACCCAAGATCAAATTAGTTGTTAGGGACAGAAGCAGAACTTGAACTTGTATCTTAAAATTTCTAGTCTGCTGTTCTTTTTTCTGTCTACTAAATGACTTCTAAGTCAATGGATATTTTAGGGTTTTTTTAAGGAAGTAATATGTAGAATTAATGGTCACAATTACTACCTTATTATCTGTTTAACAGCTCTACTACAGAACTGGCAATGGTCAGTTTAATTGTAAGTACATTACTAAACTTACATGTTTTCTGATACAGTGTTCCACCTCTTATCATCTAGAGAAACAACCATTATTACACTTGTGCATGAGCTGAAATGTACAAAGATGTTCATTACAACACTGTTTGTAATAGCAAACAATTAGAAACACTAAATCTCCAACAGTAATGAATAACTGCACAGCAATCAAGAAAAATGAGTTACATCTACATAGTAAGATTCCTTACTGTATTGTTGAATGGAAAACATGCTGTAAAACAATATAAACATTATGATATCATTTAATTTATATTCAAAGAAACTAAAAGGAATACTGTCTGTTTCAAGAGATACATTTACATGTATATAAATTCCTTTAAAAAATTCTGGACATGTACATACAAAATTGGTCTCAGTGGTTATTTTTAGGAAATAATAGTCAAGATATTTAGCTTTATTGATAATTTTGAATTTTTACAATGAGAATGTATCATTTGTTACTTGTGTAAACAAATTTATATAGCCTAATGGCAACACACTCCAGTATTCTTGCCTGGAGAATTCTATGATAAAGGAGCTTGGTGGGCTACAGTCCATGGGATTGCAGAATCCTACATTACTAAGAGACTAACATTTTCACTTTCAATGGTTACATTAACCAATGAAGCCAAATGGGACAGAAAGTAGTGTGATTTCTCTAAAGAAATCATTTCCCACTCATCTCTTTAAAGAGAAAAGTATGGAAACAAAGTATAATCAGTGTGTGTAACGTAGTTAGACTTTTGAGAACAACAGTGAGGTTCTAGTTTAAAAACTAACTAAAATATTAAGGGTGGAAAAGAAAGTTATAGAAGAGCATATATAATATGATACCATTGATGAAAAGGAAAAAAATGTGAATTTTCATAGAATATTCCTAGAGGAATACACAAGAAACTGTAGTCATTACCCCTGGGAAGGGAAACAGTTTCACTGTGCATCTTTTAAAGCAACTTGAAAAATTTTAGTGACCAATGCATTAGTTAGGAGGATGGAAGAGAATCATTTGAGGTCAGACATAAACACACAAAAAAGTTAATTAAGGATATGTGGTAGTAAAAATAAAGTTCAGAGAAAAGAGTTCTTAGGGAGGGAAGGATTTTCAGATGTAGTTGTACTTGAAGTGGGCCCCAAAAGATAACTAAGATTTATATGGCAGAGAAGAAGAAGAGCAGTTTTAAGTTGAGTAGGAAAGTATTTAGCAAGTAGTATGTGGACCTCATCTATCTAGAGTAGTAAGCTCATGATAAATTTTTAATTTTAAAAATATATGTATTATTGAGAACTATTTCACAGGTTCAAAAGAGTATGTATCACATATATCAGCCACAGAGAATGTTAAAATGAACACATGTACCCAGTATTAGTTTAATAAATATAGCATTAGTAATGTCTTTATTTTTAAAATATTTGTGTATTTATTTATTTGGCTGTGTCGGGTCTTAGTTGCAGCATGTGGGATCCTTTACTGGGGAATGTGCTCAGTAGTTGAGGCTCACAGGCTTAGTTGCCCCACAGCATGTGAGGTTCTAAGTTCCCTGACCAAACCCAGGTCTCCTGCATTGGAAGGTGGATTTTTAACCACCAAACCACCAGGGAAGTCCATGTTAGAAATATCTTTGAAGACTCATAGTGGTCTTACCTTACCCTACCAGGGTCCTGAATTTTGTGTTATCATTCACTTGCTTTTTCTCTATGATTAGTTCCATTCCCACCTGTAACTTTTTTCTTTTTAATTTAAGTATAGTTGATTAACAATGTTTCAGGTATCAGTAAGAACTTTGCTGGCAGTCCAGTAGTTAAGACTCCAAGTTTCCAATGTTGGGGGCACCAGTTTGATCCTTGGATGGGGAACTAAGATCCCACAAAATATATAAACAAAAAGCCTAATACATTCAGGTGTACCGCAAAGTGATTCAGTTATAAATATATATTCTTTTTCAGATTATTTTCCATTATAGGTTATTATTATAAGATATTGAATATAGTTCTCTGTGCTATATACAGTAGGTCCTTGTTGTTAATCTGTTTTATATATAGTACTGTGTATCTGTTAATCCCAAATTCCTAATTTATCCCTCCTCCCACCTGTAACTTCTTAATTTTGAAAAACTGCAAACCAACAGAAAAGTTGGAGTACAATGAATATCCACTTACTTTTCATTTAGATTTACTAATTTTTAACCTTTTGCCACAATGACAGGATTGCATGAGCAAATGCTTATGATCTAATATTAATTGCATAAAACAATATAAAGTCATGTATGTAGTATAGTCGTGACTATGTAGGAAAATATTGGAAGGAAGTGGTTAAGATGTTAATACTCGTTTCTGCTGAATGATAGGAATAATTGATTTTTGTTTTATATCTTTATGTTCTTCTACCTGGAATTTTCTGTAAACAACACATATTCTGTATGCATTACAGAAAAAAAAATTTTAATTTGTTTTAAAAATTAATTTTAAAAATACATGGAAAGAGAATAGGAAATAGTATCAAACATTCATTCATAAAGTTTGGTAGTCGTAAAAAGTTAGTTTAAAACACAATAATATGGAAAATAAACCTGGGTTCAGAGGTTGTACATCACTGACGCAATGGACATGAGTTTGAGCAAACTCTAGGAGATAGTGAAAGACAGGGAAGCCTGGCGTGCTGCAATCCTTGGGGTCACAGAGAGGTTGGACATGACTTAGTGACTGAACAGCAACACAGACCTTGTATCTGAAGGAATCTAATTCTTTTTCTCCAAGGTTGTTTCCAGATTCACCCATCTTTTGCAAAGCCCCTGTTTCTTTAAGGCTCCAGTAGTCTGACTGTTAGACCCCTCCACTTCTCTCCCTGTCTGTCATCTGTTTTCCTCTTTTATTGAAGACTGACCCCTGGCTCCATCCTGTCCTTGATATCCTATCTAGAGATCTTTCTCACCATTCCACTTTTCTCTCCCACCTCTAGAAACTAGTAAATTCTTACCTCTTCAGAAAAAAATAGTACTCCTTCTGAAATGTTAAATTCAAGCCTCTTACTTTGGCTACAGCTTTCTATCCTTCCAGCTCTCTCTTCTATTCATTATTCTTGGACCAATGAGAACCTGTAACACCTGAATTCTTCCATTTTGTCCTAATCAGCTCCACCATATCCTCATATCCTTCTGGGAGACAGATCATCAGATGAGAACTCCCTTGAAATACTGACACTAAAACTACTATTTAACTGTATTCATATTCGTCCTTTCCTTCTTCCTGTTCTGTCCAAAGCTAATACCTACACTTGGGCTCCCAGCCTTGCCACCTTCCCAGCTGTATTGATTAACAGTGATCCCCTGACTCTCCTTTGTCTCCCATTCTACTTGCTCCTTGCCAACCATATTTATTTTCTTTCTCTTAACAATATAGGTTTTTTAAATATTTATTTATTTGGCTGCACTGAGTCTCAGTTGTGGCATGCGGGATCTAGTTATCTGACCAGGGATTAAACCCAGCCCCCTGCATTGGGCATACGGAGGCTGGGCCACTGGGCCACCGCAGAAGTTCCCCCCAACCACATTTAAATGTATTCAAATCTCAACTAACTTTAAAAGAGATACTCTGGACCCTTTAGCTGCCACCCTACCTCACTACTATGCCCACTCATAGCCACACTTCCTGAAATAATTCTCTACACTCAAATGGTCTACCTTACTTGCCTGCTCATTTTCCAACCCTCTGTTCAGCCTCTCTTTGAAAACTGCTTTCATAAGATAACCAACAACCCAAATTAAGAGGAAATTTCTGAGTTCTTAACTTGAACACCTGCTTCTTGAAAGAGCTTTTGTGATCTGTGTGAGTCTGGGATCCTACATCTGCTCATCTTTCTATTGCTGCCTTTTACCTAAAACCTTTTCTTTGTTCTTCATTGAGCAAAGGGGATACCTTGGAAGAAAAGGAAAGGACTTTCCTGGCAGTCCAGTGGTTGAGACTCTGCACTCCTGGCAGAAAAAAAAAGGAAGATTTATCTCTAAACTTTTATCTTTGTCTTCTTCTGCCAGTTTCTGAGCTTGCTGTGCCACTTGCAGGATCTTAGTCCCTCATCAAGGGATCAAACCTGCTCCCTCAGCAGTGAAAGCGCAGAGTTCCAACCACTGGACTGCCAGGGAATTCTCTTCCATTTTCTTTTAGACCTGCTTTGATTGATCACTATGATGGAAATTGAATATAATGATTCTATACAAAATAGCAAAAACTAAACATCTTTTCCCTTTTCACAATGCCTTTTTAACAATTTCTTGATAGTTTCTTATTAACTGGCCAGCGAGGATGCCTCACTTTCCCATCCATTGTTAAGCCCTGGCTGTTTGAGCAGAACCGCCCTAACACCTTTCCTGCAGAGCCCCAAGCTGTCCTCCTGCTCCTTTGCCTGCTCATAGGCCCTTTCACCACCTAGCTCTCTGGATAGGAAGAGTAATTTTAATTTCAGAGTAAACTGGATGTGATTAATAAAATTAATTTTTTTTAAATGCCATGTTCCAAAACCATGTAATTCCTAATAGGTGTTCCATAGCCAAGTAAGGAAGAGTTTGAGCTCTGGATTCAGGTAGCATCTGAAATTAAGTTCTGCCACTTACTAACAGTGACCCTGGGGAAGCAGCTTATCCCACACTTCTCAGCTCCTTTATCTGTCAAGCAGGGATGTAAGTGCTTGCTTCACAGGGCTGCAGCGGAGATCAGTGAGCTAACTTACATAAGGCACTGGCTGTAAGGCACTTGGTAATAGGTAGCTAGTGTTCTAAACAATCACGTGTACTATTAGCCATTTCTCAGAGAGATCCACTTAAGATGCTTGTAAGGTGTGAGGTTTCACAACCCAGGTTATGAGCAGCACCTTAAATTGAAGGAGCAAAGGGCTGACTTTAATTATTCCTGTTCCCAACAGTTGGCTCCATTTCCTCACTTTTCCTCTGCTTTATTTAAACAAGCTCAGTTCTGGTGTCATGTGAAACAAACCACATTTTACTATGCTCAGTTCTCCTCAGAGAAGGCAATGGCACCCCACTCCAGTACTCTTGCCTGGAAAATCCCATGGATGGAGGAGCCTGGTAGGCTGTAGTAACAGTTGGACATGACTGAGAAACTTCACCTTCACTTTTCACTTTCATGCATTGGAGAATGAAATGGCAACCCACTCCAGTGTTCTTGCCTGCAGAATCCACGGCAGAGCCTGGTGGGCTGCCGTCTATGGGGTTGCACAGAGTCGGACATTACTGAAACGACTTAGCAGGGGCAGCAGCAGCAGTTCTCTTAATGGAGGCACAAACACTGTTGTTAGGTTGGAAACCAGTTAGTCACAGACATGGTCTACTAATTTTCCAATCATGACAGATGTTACCTATATGCTAAATAATGTCCAATCTCAGGAAATCCCAAGGAAAGCATTCATTAGTAAATAAGGAATGGATCACATAAGGAAAGGGAAAGAAAACAAAAAATCTTGAATGTCCTTTTATAAAGGACCTTTTATACTGCTAGGCATTTCCCCATACCTTATCATATTAAATCTCAACAACAGTATAAGGTAACTTCTTTTTAAGTGACTATAACCTGGTTTATTCCTGTTGTCCTTAGTGCATCTCTACTTCTTTTGTTCATGTTTTGTGATTGAAGAAATGGAACCTAAATGAAGGATCTTGTGTGTAGTTAAGAAGCCAGAAAGCTCCTTCTTCTACAGCTGGAATTCTGTGAAGACCTCATTCATGCCTCATCCATCTACCATCTTCTCTAAGGCACCACTGTTTTGCTGTTGCTAAATCTGTGGACGCTCAAGTCCTCATCTTACTTGACTGTGTAATGTTTCACACTGTTGACTGTTCTCTTCTCTCAAATACTCTCTTTGGCTTCACCAGCACCATTTTCCAGGGTCTCTCTTAACCACTTCGGCTCATCCTTCTGAGTTTCTTCTCGTCCTCGCCCTTAGATACTGTTTCTCCCAGGCCTTCCATGTAGATCACACTTTATTCTTGAAGTGATTTCATCTTTGACTTTGGTAATAGTTACTGCTGATAATTTAACTCTATTCAGGATCTCATACCACATACCTGGTAAGATCTGGATATCTGTTATTTCCATGCTCCAGAGTTACTTCAGACAGCTAACTAAAAACGCACCATCTTCCTTCCCCATGAAATTCTCCTTCCAATCATTTCCCTCCTCTGTCATTGGACTCATATTCTCTTGGTCACCCAGGCCAGAAACTTGGGTGTCATCCTTGACTCCTCCCCCTGCCTCAGACCCCTCCCAATAAAATACTGGGTTGTGCAATTCTCTCTTGAGTTCATCTTCTCTGACCTCCATGGCCACAAACTTCATGCCAGCCACCTTCCCTCTCTTCCCTGGACTGCTGTAACGGCACTATCTCCCTATCTCCGCTTTGTTCTTTTTCTCCCCTCCCATCCATTCTCCCTTGACATTGTAGTCAAGTCACCTTTTCAAAAATGCAATTCTGATCATGACAGTCTCCTTATAAAACCTTTAACTCCAACTTGTATGCTTGAAAGGGTGAATTTTATAGTATGTGAACCATATCTCAATTAAGAAAAACAAAAACAAGAAACCTCATTTATAGAGTCTCATAGGACCTGTTCCACCTCAATGCCTCTTCTTGCCCACCCTCTTGAGGCCTCCCGTCTCTTGTCAGTCTGCTCTTGGTTTACCATTCTGCACTTCCTTCTGCCTCTGAGCTCTCCACACAACCTCATCTCTAAACGACGCACTCTCTGCTCTCTATTCTTCCTACCACCCTCTCACCTCTTCACCTGGCTACCTCCTTCTTGTCCTTCCAGTCTCAGCTGGAGATGATGCTTCTCCAAAAAGCCTTCCGTGATCTCCCCAGACTGGGATTAGATACTCTTAAAGCATTTCATACTTAGCCCTTTTGTAGTATTTGTAACATTATATGTGTTCACTTTATGAATGTTGGGTAACTGCTCTGGGTTGAGCATGGGGCTGGGTGCTGGATATTGATCATGTCTCTGTTCCCCTGGAGCTTATACTCTAAAAAGGGATGAATATGGACATTAAAGAACAAATTACACTAGATATTTTTATTGTAACTATGATGTAATTATGATGTTTCATGGCAACCTGAGAGGGTGTGATGAAAGAGTTGACATAATTGAAGGGACCAGGGAAGACTTCTCTGAAAAAATGACATTTAAGCAAAGACTTTAAAGGCAGCTGTTGGCCAAGTGATGAGTGGAGGGTGGTGTTCATGCAGAGAAATAGCATGTTAGAAGGCCCTGGCAGAAAGGAGCTGGGAGTGTCAGAAACTGATAGAGGAGCCTGGGGGAGGTAGGGCAGGGGAGGGATGGATTGGGTGTTTCAGATTAGCAGATGCAAACTATTATATATGGGATGGACAAAGAACAAGGTCCTACTGTATAGTGCAGGGAACTATGTTCAGTATCCTGTAATAAACCATAATGGAAAAAAATGAAAAAAATACACATACACACATATATAGATATGTATATGGGGCTTCCCAAGTGGCACTAGTGGTAAAGCACCTGCTTGCCAGTGCAGGAGACATAAGAGACATGGGTTCAGTCCCTCAGGAAGATCTCCTGGAGGAGAGTATGGCAACCCACTCCAGTATTCTTGCCTAGAGAATCCTATGGACAGAGGAACCTGGTGGGCTACAGTCCATAGGATCTCTGTATGTATATAACTGAATCACTTGCTGTGTAGTAGAAATTAACACAGTGTTGTAAATCAACTATACTTCAATAAGATAGATGTAAAATTTAAAAAAAAGAGTCTGGAAGAGCCAGATCATGCAGGGCCTTGAGGACAATAGTAAGGGTGTCTGTCCTATATTTAAAGCCTTTGAAGACTTTAAACAGGGGAACTTTAAAAGTTTCCCCCTAAGGACCTACTATGTAGCACAGGGAACTCTACTCAATATTCTGTAATGACCTATATGGGAAAAGAATGTAAAGAGTGGATATATGTATATGTGTAACTGATCCACTTGGCTGTACACCTGAAACTGACACACATTTTATTCAGTTCAGTTCAGTCACTCAGTTGTGTCCAACTCTTTGCGATCCCATGGACTGCAACATCCAAGTCCTCCCTGTCCATCACCAACTCCCAGAGTTTACTCAAACTCATGCCCATTGAGTCAGTGATGCCATCCAACCATCTCATCCTCTGTTGTCCCCTTCTCCTCCTGCCTTCAATCTTTCCCAGCATCTGGGTCTTTTCAAATGAGTCAGCTCTTCTCATACAGTGGCCAAAGTATTGGAGTTTCAGCTTCAACATCAGTCCTTCCAATGAATATTTAGAACGGATTTCCTTTAGGATAAACTGGTTGGATCTCCTTGCAGTCCAAAGGACTCTCGAGTCTTCTCCAACACCACAGTTCAAAAGCATCAATTATATGCCAGTAAAAAATAAACACAAACAAAATACTTCCCTTGGCTGCTTTGTATAAGTGGAAGCAAGATGACCAGTTAAGAGGTTCACAAACTTCTATGAATCTCCCACTATCCTGTAAGTTCCTTGAGGGCAGAAGTTACGTCTTACTATTTAGTGTATTCAGAGTCCAGTATTGTGCCTGATATTTTAGCAGATGTTCAGTATTGGGTTAATGAAGAAGTGGATGTTGGAACGAGGGTTCAAACTTTGGTTTTCAGAAAGACTCAACACCCCACTACTACCCAAGACTGACTGAATGTCCCTCCTTTTGCTTCCGGGCATCTGTGGTCAATTGTCTTTTCCAAAAATGGTCACAATAATAACTCACATCCAACATGTTTTTATTACAGTGTGACTTTGACACTTCCCACTGAGAAGTGAGGCCTAGTTCCTTCCTCTTGAATTTGAAGTGAGGTTATAAAAAGTGCTTGAGCTTCCTCCTGGTTCTCTTGGGAGACTTGCTCTTGGAACTGAGCTACCATGCCTTGAGGAAGCCCACCCAAGCTGAGAAGGGGCCCTCATGGAGAAGAGCCCATAGATAGCATCAACTTTCCAGCTGTTTGCAAGTGAGCCATTTTCAAAGTGAATTATCCAGCTTCCAGTAATTTACCCAGTTGACACCTTATGGAGTGAAAATGAGCTGTCCCCACTGAACCCTGCCCAAGTTACAGACTCAGCAAAATAAATGATGGTGGTGGTTTGAAGCCACTTAAGTTTGGGGATGGTTTTAAGCAACAGTAGGTAACTGGAACAGCAGCCTGTGTTTGTCATACAGGAAGGTGATGCCACTCAGCATGGCCTATTACTGTCTTGTTTCAAAGACTGTCTTGTATCAGGTTGAAGTAGACCATTGAGGCAGGTGACAGGAATCCTGGGACCACATTGTATTGTCACCTTTGATATTTTACTTTTGGGATCTTTGTGATTGTGCTGGGCTTCCCTGGTGGCTCAGAGGTTAAAGCGTCTGCCTAAAATGCAGGAGACCTGGGTTTGACCCCTGGGTTGGGAAGATCCCCTGGAGAAGGAAATGGCAACCCACTCCAGTACTCTTGCCTGGAGAATCCCATGGAGGGAGGAGCCTGGTAGGCTACAGTCCATGGGGTCACAAAGAATCCGACATGACTGAGTGACTTCACTTTCACTTTCACTTATGATTGTGCTGATGTGTGTACTATTTCAGGATCAGGGGCTGGGCCATTTTGAGACTCAGATGGAAATTAACAACACTTTTCTCCAAAATAATACACATCTCCCATTTCTGCACATGCAGACATAAACACATACACACAATATTTAGAAATCATTTCTGCACGCCCAGGCTAATGTGATTTGCCATAATTTTGTCCTTTACCATTCATTTATCTTTTCATGTGTGCATGTTGTAGCCCACTGAGTGAGCAAACTTCCTGCAAAGGATATGTGCATCTAGTGACTGAGGCTTGTGAGGAATATTTACCAGGTGAATTCTCTGAAGTTGCAGTGATCTACTTAGGATAGGAAACTTTTCTTTCAATATACCACCCCCATCCCACCTCCCTCCAAAACAAGAGACCCCCCCCACAGAAGGACCTGAAGCCTATGTTCTATTTAGAATCTAGGTTTTAGGAACAGGCATTATTTACGTACTCTTCATGCAAATATCCAGTCTTGGATATCTAGAGAACCAAGGTAGTGCCCAGTAGGAAGCTTTATACAAACAAAACAAAACCCACTAAGAATAAAAGAACATCCTCTATTATCTGAAAAATTTTGTGATCTTTATCCCTTCCATAGTTCTGTGCCTCACCCTGTACACACCCACTCCTGTAATCAGACCCCCTTCATGGCTTATCCCATCAGTTTTATTTCTCAAACTACACTCCTTTTCTGGCATGTGCTTATGAAAAAAAAATTAAAAACAGGAACAGACCTAATGCTAACAGAATAGTGGTCATGTTGTTTTCTCTTTTTTTTCTGATCATTTCCTCCCACCTATGTATTTCCAGGGGCCACCTTTAATCCTAACCTGTTCAGAAGTTGTTAGTGTTTTTCCTTGTCCAGGCCCCTCTCCCTTCACTCTATAGGTGACTACAGCCACCTGGTGGCCATATAGAGAAAAGACAGGTCGATTGCCCCAAAAAATCTCTGTGAGGGGAAGAACTTCTGTGGAGTAACTTTTGGTCTTGGATCTATGGCGAGCAAGGAAAGAAACCAGTGGATAGAGATTACAGTTCAGGACCCAGACATCCTATTTCTTGCTCCCATCTTGGCCCCCAGGACACAGCATCCATCCACTAGCTATTACAGGCAGAGGAATTCACTTAACATTTGAGTTCATTCATCAAAATTTATTGTGCAGCAACTGTGTGCCCAACAGTGGGAATACAACAGTGAACAAGATGGACATGCTATCTGCCCTTGTGAGCTTACAATCTAGCAGCCAGCCAGCCACTTACATCCTAATATTAACATTACTATTGTAATAAGCGCTCTAAAATAGGCCTGGTGCTACAAGAAGATTTAACAGAATTCTAGTCTTGACCTACATGGAGAAATCAGACAAGGTCACTGTGAGGAAGAAACACTTTTAGCAAGGTGGCAAAGCAGGGAGAACAGCCTGTGTGCCAGCTCTGAGGCAGAAAGGCATTTAGTGAAAAGAAAGCCAGCCAGTGTGACTGGGAGGTAGGGAATGAAGATGGGATAATGCCAGGTAGAGGCTGATTTATGCAAGGTCTTTGGATTTAGGATTTTATTCCAGAAGCAACTGGAAGCCCCTGAGATATCTGCAGGAGGAAAGTTAGATGTTNTAGTGAAAAGAAAGCCAGCCAGTGTGACTGGGAGGTAGGGAATGAAGATGGGATAATGCCAGGTAGAGGCTGATTTATGCAAGGTCTTTGGATTTAGGATTTTATTCCAGAAGCAACTGGAAGCCCCTGAGATATCTGCAGGAGGAAAGTTAGATGTTTAGGTTTGTTTTTCAGAGCTCACTCTGCTCTGTGTGGAGGCTGTTGTTTAGTTACTAAGTCATGTCCAACTCTCTGTGACCCCATGGACTGCAGCCTGTCAGGCTCCTCTGTCCGTGGGATTCTCCAGGCAAGAATACTGGAGTGGGATGCTATTTTCTTCTTCAGAGGATCTTCCCAATCCAGGAATCGATCTGCATCTCCTGCACTGGCAGGTGGATTCTTTACCACTGAGCCACCAGGGAGGACAGAAGTGAATATGGGAGGACTGGTTAGGAAGCATTCCAGACCAGAAGTAATGACAGCTTTGAGAAAAGCAGATGGGTCCCAGGGATATTTAGGTGATATCTGCTTGGAGAGTGACTGTGTGTGAGGACGGGGATGTGTGTCTGGCAAAAGGTGCTGAAGTAGGAAATTTGGGCCGAGGGGCAAGTTCGGGCATATCCATAGGCACAGGCCCTAGGGCCGAGGCTAGAGCAACAGCAGTTTCGGTTCTCAAATAGTTCGGGCTTTATCTGAGCAAACAAGATACACATGAAACAGCTGCAGAGCTGATGAAACGTCAAAATGATTCAGATAATTCATGGATTCTGTCATTACATGGGACTGAATGGAAGCCATCTCACAGTGAATTCAGACACTGCTGAAGCCAAAGGGGGACACAGACGTCCCCACCTCTAACCGTGTTGGTCCTAATCAGCCCCTCAGCACGCTCCTATGCAGCCCACCCACTGACTCCTAGGGAGCCACCTTCCAGGAAGATGCACTAACACCTCCCTGCTTCTTTTTTTGCCTGAAACTGTCAAGAAATTCACCTGTTATTCTCATTTCCCCTTCCCTGCTTAGGTCATAGGGAAATAAATCTGGCCACTGCCCTCAATGGTTGTTCTCTTTTGAGAACTTAGTTAGCTTAGTTGACTTAGTTAGCTTCTCTCTTTGCATCACCCGTCAAGCCCCTTCTTGCAGAGTCACCATCTGGCAAGGCCAACCCCGTCTTTCTCACCTTCCTGTCAGAGGCACAGGCCCATCATCAATATACATGCTGATGCTTCCTTTTTGTACCCCATCCAAAGTGGCCTATCCAGTGGCCCTTTCCCACTCTCGTTTTTTGGAGTCAGTGTATACCCACCACTGTGCCTCACAAGAGTCAGAAGAAAGGTTTGCTGTGGGTTTAACCATGAAGTAGCCTCAACAGCTGTTATTTAGCTGACACTTAAGTCTTCCCTGTGTCCTCTCTGCCACAGGAGAACTCTGCTAACTCCCTTCCAGAGGCAATAACTCCAACAAACAAAAAAAACCCACACCATGGCTGACTACACAATAGGCCTATAGATTCCCATTATGCAGTAAGCTGGGACATTGACATACTCTCTTCATATTGAAAAGAACACGGACTTTGGAATTGGGAAGACCTGCATTTACATTCTGGTTGCGAACTAGTGTACCTTCTGTGCAATTAAGCTTCTTGCTAAGCTTCAGAAGATTTATCTGTAGAACAGTGGGAATGATACCTGTCTTATGGGTAGTTATATTAAATGAGCATATATAGCATAATATTTGGCCTGAATTACCTGGTGACCATTCACTTCCCCTTTTCCTCTTCAGTTTCAGCTGCCAAATACTATTCAGAAGAAAGACTAACCAGTTTTGGTGTGGCCAGTGGCAGACATCTCCTCTTCCTGTCTTTGTAAATCCCATCTTCCTGCAGCCATGCCATTTCCACATTGCCAGAAAAGTTCTTCCATCCCTCATCCCTATGTAGAACTTCCCTTTCTCTTACTATGGAAAAATTCTGCCTGAGCTCTATTTGACTATCCTCTTCTACATCTCCCTGATCTAAGATACTTTATTTTCTTGTATCATTCCTAAAAATGAATCCACTTCTAGCATTCTCCCTAGCTTTCTCAGAGTAAACACTAATGAACCTGAGGAACAGGATGTTTACACTTCAGTAGGGCATGGGAACTGCATGCCAGCTCCCAGAGTGGAAAGAAGGTCTAGGTCCAGGCATCGCCCCTCCCCATCCCCACCTCTTTTCCTCCAGGGCACAGAAAGTGCTAAACTCCAAATCTGTCTTGAGTCTACAAGAGCATACACATCCCGTCCTATAGTTCTGTGAGGTCGTCATTGAAGTACAGCAGTACTGCAGGTGTGTAAAGTGTGCTGTCCATATTGAGATAATCAAATTCTTCCTGCTGATCCTGGATCCCATTCTCCTCCAGAGTATAATCCATGTTCAGGTTCTTGCCATCATATTTCCACGTATAGCTGGCAGCGTGTGCATTATAGGGGAGATAGCGGTGTAGTATTTCCCACATCGATTCCAGGGCCCCCACCTGGAGAACACAAAAGCACCCCAGAATTCTGGGTGGAACACACACACACACACACGAAGCAAAGGCCAGAAGCCCAAAAGGCGACAGAGCTGGGGTTAGAGTGCTTCCCTTGGCAGATACAGCAGCTTAAGGCACTCCAGGGTCCCAGAAATAAACTTGAAGCTCCAGCATGCAATGAATGGCCCCCAAGTCCTATCTGCCTTTGTGGCAGCCACTTCTAATAAACAGATGGCCCAAAGTCACTGCCCTGACCTCATCCCCACAATAAAGTAGACTAATAAGAGTACACTTGCAACTGCTGTACCAAAACACAGCATGAAAGAGCTGCTGAGGACCACCATCACCAAGATGTACAAACTGTGGCCCTGGGCTCAAATTCCCAACCTCCAGGACCTAGGTAACCTTTCCTCGGTTACCCCTAAAAGGGAACAAAACAGCTTCCATTGGCTGTGGAGAGCTGCTGGCCTGCAGAGCTGTTTGGAGTTTTGCTGGGGTTCTTAGTTCCCTCTATCCTGCCCCCAGGCACCAGTTCTTACCTCCAGTGTGTGCTCTTGCGACGTGAGGGTGTTAATGATGCGGATATTCCGGGTCTTGGAGGACAGCCGCCCCACCTCATAACGCGACCCTTGCCACCAAGGCTTCCCAAAATCATTGGCCCAGTCCGAACGGGGTAGCTGAGGCGGCACGTGCAGAAAGCGGCCCCGGGGGGTGCGGTATCTCAGGGAACCGGTCAGCGGATCTATGTGCTTGCGGATCTTTAAAGCAAGGGAGGAGGGTGGGAGCAGTCACTATTTCGGGTTCTGGTTGGCCTCTATTTTTCCTCTTCAACCCTCCAGCGCCTCCTCCCCTCAACCCGTTTCCAGAAGAACTCACATCTCTCGTTTTCGGATCAAACCAGTGGCTGATATCCTGGCCTGCCACTTCCACGATGGGTTTCAACATCAAGTCTCCTGGGAAGGAGCAGCCGCCGTCAGTGCTAGCCATCCAAGAACCAAACACACCCCCGACGCTGGCCCAAAGTGTGGCCCTTACCCTTGTACTCCTGTGCCAACGGGGTNGGTGTCATCCTGCTCCGGAAGGCCCATTGTTTCCCTCTCCGGCCTGGCAACACCGAGTTCCTCTTAAGCTGGGGTCAGAGAAAAGACTTGGGTCCCCAAGGGGAGCAGGGCAGGCGACAGAGGCCGGGCCCCCTTCACTCTATTGGTGAGAAAGTGCCTTTGGGGTCAGGGACAGAGCTCTGGGGTCTGGCCAGGAAGAGCGGACTAATGCGATAAGGGAAGGCCAGGAGACGAGGATGCTCTGGCCTGCGAACCAGCGCTACCCCCGCCCCCCACCCGTTTGCTGTTTCCTGCTCCGGGGCACGTTTCAGGAATGGTAGTGTTTTTGCCGTCCCTCTGTTCACAGGATCCCAGGACTGCGTTCAGTTCGTTAATTCTTTATTGATGTGTGATGACTCCTTCCCCTCCAACTTCGCCAACCCGACCCCTGACCCCCAGTCCGTAAATACTAGGAGCAGCACCGGAAAAGGAGAGCACCAGCACACCAGCGAGGTCTATTCACAGCGGGCTGCGGGATGCAGGGTCCAGCGCAGATGTTCAGGATTCAGATATAGATAGTGAGACGAAAGTGGGTTTTCAGGGTGTGGCAAATTTTCACCAGAATTGGGTCCACAGATGTTCAGTTCCTTAAGGGGATGCTGGACCCGGTTTAGGCACGAGTGAGGGCTGGGTAAGCTTCAAGTCCTTGGGCCGACCGGGAGGGAGGGCAGTCGTCAGGGTTGTTCTTGACTCGAGGGTCCTCAGACCCAGACCTTTCCTGAGGTTGAAGCAACCTGGGGCCCTGGCGAGGACCGGGCTGACCGCGGCTGCGGGTTGCGCCGGCGCCGGTAGAGGGCTCGGCTGTAAGGCACGAGGCAATCGGCCAGGCGGAGGCGCAGGCAGAGGCGGCGGTAGCTGGCCAGGGCAAGCACGAGCAGCGGCACGAGGAGCAGGAATCCAGTGACCAGCAGGGCTGTGAAGCCCGGGTCCCGCAGGTGCGCAGTGCAAGGGGGTGCCTGGGAGCGAAGAAACTGTGGGAGGAGAAGCAGCATGAGGCCCAAGCCAAACAGCCCGGCCCAGCGAGGTTGCGGCCCACAGACCCCACCGCCACCCTTCCCCGACAACGCGGGCTCATGCTCACCTGGGAGTGGCAGAGGAAGCCAAAGCCTAGCATGGTGACAGCGGGCAACAGGATGGTCCCCAGCACCAGCGCCAGCAGGAGAAGGTTGAAGACGGCCACCAGGAGATTCTGGGCTGTGACCAGCACAGCGCAGGCCCAGCAGTCCAGGGGGTCCCGGGGCTCTGGGCCGCCGCCGGGAACCGGTCGCTGAGCCCCGGGGACATCCGCCATGGCCCGCCTGACTCCCTCCCGCCTGGGCTGCGGCCCTTATAGCCCTCTTTCCTGCCCCTCCCCCGGCCCAGCCTCTCCCCACCCCCCCCCCTCTTATCCTGGAATGTGACTCCAGGACTAGGCACCCCCCCATACCAAGGAGAGACCGGAGCTCTGGACATTCCACAGGCGCCTCCGGGGAGGGGCTCCCCTAGCTGGGGTCTGCGCAGTACCTCCCCATCAATCACGGTCTCGCTGCCCTCCTCCCAGGGCTCTCCCTGCTTCCACTAGCACGTTACCGAAACAGGATTTTTTTTTTCTGATTTTATTTTTAATATTAATATTCTCACACAAAAATCACCGAAAATAAGGGTAGGGTTGGGAAGACCCCTCTGCCCCTGGGGCAGAAAGACAGTGCAGTGCGAGGAGGCGGGACTGTAAATCCCCCACCCCTCGGCAGCCCCAGCGTGGAGGAGAAAAAACAAAAAACAACCGACAAAACGAAAATAAAGCCCCAGAGAAACTCATCCCGGGGTGTCCCTGCCCCAGTGAGGCCCTGGCCTGGGCTGTTTCACGCTTAAAAAGAAAAGAGGGGAGGGTGGGGTGGTGAGGGGAAGGTCCATGTTTTTAAAATTGGCCGGGGCTGAGAAGGACGGGGTTCCTTTTCCTCATAGTTCTTTCTTTAAAACTTTAAATTTTTTTTCTTTTTTTTTTTTTTTTTTTTTTTTTTTACAAAATACCATTTCAGTTCCCACTTCTTCCCCTACAGTACAGGAGTCGCTCACCCTCAGGCGTGGTTAGGGTCGGGTCGGGAGTGGGGGACTGGTCCGAGAAAGTGCAGGACGTAGGGGGAGGGGAGCGGGTTTGAGCACCATGAGAACCCGGCTGGAGCCGCGGGCGGGCGGACGGGCGGAGACGGTCGGGGCCGGGCCCGAACACACACTAGGGCGCAGGGAGAGCCCGGCAGCGGGCGGTCCCTGGAGGGGCTGGCGGGATGGCTTGGGGTGCGGGAGGTCGGGTTTTCCCAAAAATGAATAAATAGAGGTGAGTGGGACTGTTATAAATTAAAAACCAAAAAACAAAAACAAACAAAAAAACCCAGAAAATACAAATCATAACCAAGTGAATAAACAAAGAGACATGTACAGGGGTCACAGCTAGCATTGGAAGTAAAAAAAGGAGGTTCTGGGGGAGGGGTAAAGCCCATAGAAAGAATCTCATTAAAAACCTCGGNTAAAAACCAAAAAACAAAAACAAACAAAAAAACCCAGAAAATACAAATCATAACCAAGTGAATAAACAAAGAGACATGTACAGGGGTCACAGCTAGCATTGGAAGTAAAAAAAGGAGGTTCTGGGGGAGGGGTAAAGCCCATAGAAAGAATCTCATTAAAAACCTCGGCTGCCGTAGTCTATGTACATACGCGCCAGCCGCATGCGTCTGCGCCGGGCGGGCGGGCGGGCGGCTGGCAGGCGTGAGGGAACCCGTATGTGACCCCCGCCGCCGCCGGAGCCTGGTCCTTGTGTCTGTTGCTAGAAAGGCCAAAGTCGGTGAGGGGAGGCGCTGGTGGGCGAGGGGCTGCCAGCCCCCTCCCCCGTCTCCCATTTTTTTTCCTTTTTTCCTCATATTTGTTAAAAAAAATTATTTTTTCTTAATAAATTAAGTGAGGGGAGCTGCCAATGGGGTGGAAGGGCTGGGCCCGACCCCCTTCCCGGCCAGAGGCGGGACCTAGGTCCAGCCCAGGCGTGTGCTGGTGGCCCCGCGGCGCCCTGCGGGCGGGCGGGCGGGCGGGGCGTCCGGCCTCATCGCGACGTACTGGCGGGGGCCTGCGGGAGAGAGCGAGCGGGGCTCAGTGGCGCGGTCGCCCACCCCTGGCCCGCCCCGGCGCCCCCAGCGGCCCTGCCTGCCCACCCGCCGGCCACGCCGGGCCCTCACCAGCGTGAAGGCGTCATAGGCCTGCGCCAGCTCTTCAGTGCGGTACTGCTCCAGCACTACCACGCCCTGCAGGCCCGCGCTGCGGCGCCGCGCGCACGCCTCGCAGTGCACCAGGTACGTGTTGCGGCTGCCGTTCTCGCTCGTCACGAACAGGATGTTGAACACCTCCACCTGCGGAGGGGAGGGGGCGGCGGTCACAGGGATGCAGGCCCGAGGACAGCGCCGGCCCTCAGGGAAGCGGGGACGGGGGCACTCACGTCGCACTCGTTGCAGTAGTAGGCGGGCTCGTCCTTGACCCGGCCCTGGTAAGCAATTTTCTTCCCGGCCCGCACCAGGCTCTCCCGCTGCACCTGGCAGTGCTTCATGGACTGCAGGAGGCAGAACCTGCGGGCGGGGCAAGGGGATGGTGGGGCGGGCCAGGCCTCCCCGGTCACCACCCGACACATCCCTGTCTCGAGAGAAAGTTCATGTACTCAGACTGAGAGATAACAAAGCTTCTGGGGCAGGGGCCTCATTAGCCGACCCAGCACAGCAGCCCCGCAGGACTGACCCGGCGGAGAGGTGGCTGGAGGAAGGGGTGGAACCAGGAATTGTTTTGCGAGCCAGGTAGGATGGGGATGGGCTCCCTCCCAAACAGGACCCTCCCTCACTTGATCATCTTGAACAAGTCGGGGTCGCTGATTTTGACCGTGCGAGCCACGTTCCAGGACACGTGAATCATGGGCACAATGGATTTGACATTCTTCACCTCATTCCACTCATATCGTTCCAGGGCCAGCTGGTACTGATAGGCTGCAGGCCAGAGAGGATCACGACAGGTGACCACCTGGGCCGCAGCCCTGGCGCCCTCCAAGCCCACCCCTCTACAGGGCTTACTTCCCAGGGACCCAGCCCCCCACCGCTGAGTGGTTCACCCCACCAACCTGGCCCCACTCTCTCACCGGTGAGGGGCCCCACGTTCCAGGCGATGTTGTTGCACCAGCCGGTGGCCTGCACCCAGTGCACGGTGCCCGCATTAATCCACACCAGGTCTCCGGGGCGCTGCACGAAGCGGTACACAGGGATGTTGGAAGCATAGAGGTCATCCAGGATTGGCCACCAGGAACCTGTCAGGTAGTCCACGCCGTGCCTGGAGGAGAACCACAGGGTCAGATGGAAATCTGGGGATCCAAGGACAGGACGTGGGGGCTTATCTAGTTGGGGAGTGGGGAGAAGGGCGGAAGGCAGCGCGCACCGGTCGCAGAAGGCGCTGATGGTCTCCCAGTAGTGCTCATGCACCGCGAACCACTCGCAGTCTCCTGGGCCAATGTTGATATTGACTGAGCAGAAGTTGTTGTTCTCTTGATGGCCTGCAGGGGGCGACAGAGAACTGCACGGTCAGTGGGAGCCGAGCCTGCGTTGTACGACGAGCCCGCCCTTGGGCGCTCATTGGTTGACAGAGGAGCGCCAGCGGCAGCACTGCTAGGAGCGCACCTGGCGTTCGGCTGCCAGGCACCTTCATGTACAGCTGCACCGTGTTCATGCCCAGGATGGTGTGGCCCACGTGGCTCAGCATGTTCCCTGTGGAGGTTACCCGCATGAAGGCGGGCAGCTTCAGCAGCTCCTGCAGCTGGGGCTTCCACCTGCAGGGGCGAGGGGGCAGCCAGGTAAGTGACTACCTGGACTTTGCCGACCCGTTGGCATTCCCGCCCCAGCTGCCTGGCCTCAGCCCCACTGACCGCTTAGCATCGGACAGGTCGATGTTGGTGCCAAATTTGATGATGTGATGGTTCTTCGGGTCTGGTGCACTGCTGCAGGAGTGAAGCACAAAGGTTGGTGGGGAAGTGAGGGGAAAGGAAGGAGTCATTACCAGCAGGGGCAAAGCGTCCTACCTAGGAGGGGTTCCTGTGGTGCTGTCCGGCTCCTCTGACTCCTCGTCCTCACTCTCCTTCTCCTCCTGCTCGGCCACAGGGGTAGGCAGGCCTGGGTCAGCCACCTTCCTGGGGTCTGCCCACCACAAGCAGGGCTCCAAGCAAGTCCCCTGCTCCCACACCCCCTGCCTCTGCCTGCATGGGCAGCTCTCACCTGCAGGGATTCCTGGAAGGATGAGGCCTGGTACTGCGCGTACTTGGCGATGGTGGTGTGGGAACGGGAGCTCTCACAGGGCCAGATCTGTCGTGTGCCCGTCAGATCCCAGTTCTCATCCGAGGGCTGCTGCACCTGGGTGCGCACCTCCACTGTGTGCTCCCCACTTGCCTCCACCAGAGTCTTGGTGGAGAAGAGGCCCAAGTCTGCAAGAGAGGACCAAGCAGGCAGTGAGGCCCCAACTCACCCTGTCCCTCCTTGCTCCTCACACCTCTTGATAGGATGGACACAGGCTTCTCAGAGTTCGACCCAGCAAGCACAGGTGAAAACCCCAGCCCCTCATAAAGCTGGGAGGCCCTCCCTGACCTGGCCTTTACCTGATCAGAGCCAACCCCCTTTCTCCCCCTGCTGCTCCAGTCCCAGCCCCTCCCCCAGAGTCCTCATATAAACATGAGGCCGCACATGCAGAACACTTGACACACTGTATGCTCAATGAAGCAGAGTTTCTTTACATTATCACAGGATCCAATGAAAGGTTTCTTTCTGTCAAGTGAAAGCCAAGAATGCGCTTCAAGTAAAAGTGAAGGAAGGGAAGGATATGTGGGTAACAGAAAGCTACAAGTATAGAAGAAACAAAACTGATTTTATAATTCTGTATGGTTTCCCTTTACTTTTGTATCTGTTTGAAATTGTGCACAATAAAAAGCTGAAAAAGAAGAAAGCCCTAAACCATGAAGCTTCTCAGGTTTTGCACCATCTGTATTCTTCACATCCTTCATCACCAAGAAGACCAGAAATGACTCTTAACCAGATCCTGAGATACATCCCCTTTCCACTTGCCTACTGCTGGGTTCAAACAGATGGAAGAGAAGCCTAAGGTCAGCTAACCCCCAGTTCAGAGCGCTCGTCCAATACGGCTTACACGTGACTAAGGAGTGCTCACTATAGCCGTGGTCCAATCTTCCAAAGGAGGGACTCTCGGAGGTCCCCAAAGTCCCAGATCCTTGCAGCCCTCCCCACACCTTTCTGCCCACACACTCACTCAGCCGCAGGGAGCCTGCCAGGCCCCGGATCACGGTGATGGGATTTCGAGGGTCTGTACAGAACTGTAACAGCACCGGTGAGAAGGCATCCCGTTTGCTTTCCAGCTGAGGGACAACCAAGGAGACAGAGCTGGGGTCAGAGCCCTGTCCGAGGCTCTGGGCACTGCAACAGCCCCAACCCTGTCCTAAAATCCACAGACTTGGGCGGTTCTGAGCATACAGGGTACACATACATAGATGCTAGGTGTGGGTGGGTTGAGTTTTTCCCGGGGCAGCTTTTCCTCAGTGTTGATCTTCGGTTTCACAGACTGGGCAGGGGACAGGTAGGACTCCCGAAACTTCCCTTTCACCTTGGCGTTCCTGTGGAAGGACAGCGAAATGATTAAAACAGAAATATCAGTACGCTGGGTAAGGGGCGCTCCTGCCGGGCCAGGCCAGGCCAGGCCAACAGCCTCCCAGGTGACAGCCCCCAACNTTTTTTTTTTTTTTTTTTTTTTTACAAAATACCATTTCAGTTCCCACTTCTTCCCCTACAGTACAGGAGTCGCTCACCCTCAGGCGTGGTTAGGGTCGGGTCGGGAGTGGGGGACTGGTCCGAGAAAGTGCAGGACGTAGGGGGAGGGGAGCGGGTTTGAGCACCATGAGAACCCGGCTGGAGCCGCGGGCGGGCGGACGGGCGGAGACGGTCGGGGCCGGGCCCGAACACACACTAGGGCGCAGGGAGAGCCCGGCAGCGGGCGGTCCCTGGAGGGGCTGGCGGGATGGCTTGGGGTGCGGGAGGTCGGGTTTTCCCAAAAATGAATAAATAGAGGTGAGTGGGACTGTTATAAATTAAAAACCAAAAAACAAAAACAAACAAAAAAACCCAGAAAATACAAATCATAACCAAGTGAATAAACAAAGAGACATGTACAGGGGTCACAGCTAGCATTGGAAGTAAAAAAAGGAGGTTCTGGGGGAGGGGTAAAGCCCATAGAAAGAATCTCATTAAAAACCTCGGCTGCCGTAGTCTATGTACATACGCGCCAGCCGCATGCGTCTGCGCCGGGCGGGCGGGCGGGCGGCTGGCAGGCGTGAGGGAACCCGTATGTGACCCCCGCCGCCGCCGGAGCCTGGTCCTTGTGTCTGTTGCTAGAAAGGCCAAAGTCGGTGAGGGGAGGCGCTGGTGGGCGAGGGGCTGCCAGCCCCCTCCCCCGTCTCCCATTTTTTTTCCTTTTTTCCTCATATTTGTTAAAAAAAATTATTTTTTCTTAATAAATTAAGTGAGGGGAGCTGCCAATGGGGTGGAAGGGCTGGGCCCGACCCCCTTCCCGGCCAGAGGCGGGACCTAGGTCCAGCCCAGGCGTGTGCTGGTGGCCCCGCGGCGCCCTGCGGGCGGGCGGGCGGGCGGGGCGTCCGGCCTCATCGCGACGTACTGGCGGGGGCCTGCGGGAGAGAGCGAGCGGGGCTCAGTGGCGCGGTCGCCCACCCCTGGCCCGCCCCGGCGCCCCCAGCGGCCCTGCCTGCCCACCCGCCGGCCACGCCGGGCCCTCACCAGCGTGAAGGCGTCATAGGCCTGCGCCAGCTCTTCAGTGCGGTACTGCTCCAGCACTACCACGCCCTGCAGGCCCGCGCTGCGGCGCCGCGCGCACGCCTCGCAGTGCACCAGGTACGTGTTGCGGCTGCCGTTCTCGCTCGTCACGAACAGGATGTTGAACACCTCCACCTGCGGAGGGGAGGGGGCGGCGGTCACAGGGATGCAGGCCCGAGGACAGCGCCGGCCCTCAGGGAAGCGGGGACGGGGGCACTCACGTCGCACTCGTTGCAGTAGTAGGCGGGCTCGTCCTTGACCCGGCCCTGGTAAGCAATTTTCTTCCCGGCCCGCACCAGGCTCTCCCGCTGCACCTGGCAGTGCTTCATGGACTGCAGGAGGCAGAACCTGCGGGCGGGGCAAGGGGATGGTGGGGCGGGCCAGGCCTCCCCGGTCACCACCCGACACATCCCTGTCTCGAGAGAAAGTTCATGTACTCAGACTGAGAGATAACAAAGCTTCTGGGGCAGGGGCCTCATTAGCCGACCCAGCACAGCAGCCCCGCAGGACTGACCCGGCGGAGAGGTGGCTGGAGGAAGGGGTGGAACCAGGAATTGTTTTGCGAGCCAGGTAGGATGGGGATGGGCTCCCTCCCAAACAGGACCCTCCCTCACTTGATCATCTTGAACAAGTCGGGGTCGCTGATTTTGACCGTGCGAGCCACGTTCCAGGACACGTGAATCATGGGCACAATGGATTTGACATTCTTCACCTCATTCCACTCATATCGTTCCAGGGCCAGCTGGTACTGATAGGCTGCAGGCCAGAGAGGATCACGACAGGTGACCACCTGGGCCGCAGCCCTGGCGCCCTCCAAGCCCACCCCTCTACAGGGCTTACTTCCCAGGGACCCAGCCCCCCACCGCTGAGTGGTTCACCCCACCAACCTGGCCCCACTCTCTCACCGGTGAGGGGCCCCACGTTCCAGGCGATGTTGTTGCACCAGCCGGTGGCCTGCACCCAGTGCACGGTGCCCGCATTAATCCACACCAGGTCTCCGGGGCGCTGCACGAAGCGGTACACAGGGATGTTGGAAGCATAGAGGTCATCCAGGATTGGCCACCAGGAACCTGTCAGGTAGTCCACGCCGTGCCTGGAGGAGAACCACAGGGTCAGATGGAAATCTGGGGATCCAAGGACAGGACGTGGGGGCTTATCTAGTTGGGGAGTGGGGAGAAGGGCGGAAGGCAGCGCGCACCGGTCGCAGAAGGCGCTGATGGTCTCCCAGTAGTGCTCATGCACCGCGAACCACTCGCAGTCTCCTGGGCCAATGTTGATATTGACTGAGCAGAAGTTGTTGTTCTCTTGATGGCCTGCAGGGGGCGACAGAGAACTGCACGGTCAGTGGGAGCCGAGCCTGCGTTGTACGACGAGCCCGCCCTTGGGCGCTCATTGGTTGACAGAGGAGCGCCAGCGGCAGCACTGCTAGGAGCGCACCTGGCGTTCGGCTGCCAGGCACCTTCATGTACAGCTGCACCGTGTTCATGCCCAGGATGGTGTGGCCCACGTGGCTCAGCATGTTCCCTGTGGAGGTTACCCGCATGAAGGCGGGCAGCTTCAGCAGCTCCTGCAGCTGGGGCTTCCACCTGCAGGGGCGAGGGGGCAGCCAGGTAAGTGACTACCTGGACTTTGCCGACCCGTTGGCATTCCCGCCCCAGCTGCCTGGCCTCAGCCCCACTGACCGCTTAGCATCGGACAGGTCGATGTTGGTGCCAAATTTGATGATGTGATGGTTCTTCGGGTCTGGTGCACTGCTGCAGGAGTGAAGCACAAAGGTTGGTGGGGAAGTGAGGGGAAAGGAAGGAGTCATTACCAGCAGGGGCAAAGCGTCCTACCTAGGAGGGGTTCCTGTGGTGCTGTCCGGCTCCTCTGACTCCTCGTCCTCACTCTCCTTCTCCTCCTGCTCGGCCACAGGGGTAGGCAGGCCTGGGTCAGCCACCTTCCTGGGGTCTGCCCACCACAAGCAGGGCTCCAAGCAAGTCCCCTGCTCCCACACCCCCTGCCTCTGCCTGCATGGGCAGCTCTCACCTGCAGGGATTCCTGGAAGGATGAGGCCTGGTACTGCGCGTACTTGGCGATGGTGGTGTGGGAACGGGAGCTCTCACAGGGCCAGATCTGTCGTGTGCCCGTCAGATCCCAGTTCTCATCCGAGGGCTGCTGCACCTGGGTGCGCACCTCCACTGTGTGCTCCCCACTTGCCTCCACCAGAGTCTTGGTGGAGAAGAGGCCCAAGTCTGCAAGAGAGGACCAAGCAGGCAGTGAGGCCCCAACTCACCCTGTCCCTCCTTGCTCCTCACACCTCTTGATAGGATGGACACAGGCTTCTCAGAGTTCGACCCAGCAAGCACAGGTGAAAACCCCAGCCCCTCATAAAGCTGGGAGGCCCTCCCTGACCTGGCCTTTACCTGATCAGAGCCAACCCCCTTTCTCCCCCTGCTGCTCCAGTCCCAGCCCCTCCCCCAGAGTCCTCATATAAACATGAGGCCGCACATGCAGAACACTTGACACACTGTATGCTCAATGAAGCAGAGTTTCTTTACATTATCACAGGATCCAATGAAAGGTTTCTTTCTGTCAAGTGAAAGCCAAGAATGCGCTTCAAGTAAAAGTGAAGGAAGGGAAGGATATGTGGGTAACAGAAAGCTACAAGTATAGAAGAAACAAAACTGATTTTATAATTCTGTATGGTTTCCCTTTACTTTTGTATCTGTTTGAAATTGTGCACAATAAAAAGCTGAAAAAGAAGAAAGCCCTAAACCATGAAGCTTCTCAGGTTTTGCACCATCTGTATTCTTCACATCCTTCATCACCAAGAAGACCAGAAATGACTCTTAACCAGATCCTGAGATACATCCCCTTTCCACTTGCCTACTGCTGGGTTCAAACAGATGGAAGAGAAGCCTAAGGTCAGCTAACCCCCAGTTCAGAGCGCTCGTCCAATACGGCTTACACGTGACTAAGGAGTGCTCACTATAGCCGTGGTCCAATCTTCCAAAGGAGGGACTCTCGGAGGTCCCCAAAGTCCCAGATCCTTGCAGCCCTCCCCACACCTTTCTGCCCACACACTCACTCAGCCGCAGGGAGCCTGCCAGGCCCCGGATCACGGTGATGGGATTTCGAGGGTCTGTACAGAACTGTAACAGCACCGGTGAGAAGGCATCCCGTTTGCTTTCCAGCTGAGGGACAACCAAGGAGACAGAGCTGGGGTCAGAGCCCTGTCCGAGGCTCTGGGCACTGCAACAGCCCCAACCCTGTCCTAAAATCCACAGACTTGGGCGGTTCTGAGCATACAGGGTACACATACATAGATGCTAGGTGTGGGTGGGTTGAGTTTTTCCCGGGGCAGCTTTTCCTCAGTGTTGATCTTCGGTTTCACAGACTGGGCAGGGGACAGGTAGGACTCCCGAAACTTCCCTTTCACCTTGGCGTTCCTGTGGAAGGACAGCGAAATGATTAAAACAGAAATATCAGTACGCTGGGTAAGGGGCGCTCCTGCCGGGCCAGGCCAGGCCAGGCCAACAGCCTCCCAGGTGACAGCCCCCAACTTACTTGCTGGCACGCACAACGTCAGCGGCGCAGTGGCTGATGGTGAGGTCTGCCATCCGAAGCCTCCGCTCTTCCACCTCGGAGGCGATGAAGGTCTCCTTGTCACCGCTCTCTACCTTGATGAGCCGGATCTTCAGCTCCTTGGGGGGCCCTTCACTGAGCGAGCGCAGCTTCAGCATGTCAGCCCGGCTGACCCCTGGTGGCCCTGGAGCTTCCTCTCGAGCCTTCTTCCCAGGGGCAGGGGCTGCCGGGGGTGTGGGCTGGGCAGAGGGGGCAGGAGCCGGTGGAGGGCCTGGAGCAGTGGGTGGCTTGGCCTTGGAGGCCCCACCAAGATCCGGCCGGGCTTTCTCACGACCCTGGATCTCCTCGCTCTGCAGGTCCAGGTTCCCCAGCACCCTGCGGCTCTTTTCTTTGGGGGCCTTGGCCTTGGTCTTGGCCCTGCCCTCACGGGGCCGCCGCCCCACACTGTCCTTGCAGGCCCGCCTGTGCCGCCGGTGCTCTTTCTGGTGCTCCTTCTGCCGCCGCTTGCTGCTCCCTGGTCCTGCCGCAGCTGCCACCCCAACGCTCTCCTCCTTGGCCGGAGCTGGAGGCAGCAATCGCTCAACTCCACTGTCCGCTGCATCTGCTGTGTCCACCAGGTCTGTGGCGCTCCGGCCTACCCGCTCCACAAGGGTCTCACAAGCACGACTGATCTCTTCTAGCACCTCAGACTCAGAGCGAGCAGGGGGCAGAGGCAGGGGTGGGGGCGGCGGGGCGGGGGCCATGGGGCCTGGGGCTGGCTCTTCGCTGGCCCTGCACTCCCGGGCCCAGGGCCCGCCTGAGGTAGAGAACTGAGATGACGAGGAAGCGGAGGGCTGTGGGGAGCCCTGGGCGCTTGGGGCTGCTGAGGTGGGTGGCGGGGCGGTAGCACCTGATGAGGGACCAGGGGAATACTGAGTGGTGGGCAAGGACCCAGGCCGGGTGGGAACAGCGGTTCCAGACCCTCGGTAACAGTACTTTTGTCCCTCCAGTACGGAGGCCAAGGACTTGAGCAGGCTGGCCGGGCTGGCTGGTGGGGGGAGCGGGGGTGGCTGCGGCGGTGGCTGCGGTGGTGGGGGGAACTTGGCTAGAGGCGGCGGTGGTGGCAGGGCTGGTGGCTTCTTCTCTTCTTCCTGGGTGGCCATGGTGGTGGTGGTGGTGGTGGCGGTGGCGGCGGCAGCAGTGGTGGCTGGGGCTGTGTCGGTGGGGAACGGAGGCTGCAGAGATGCAAAGGGCTCCTTCAGAGGAGGTGGGGGAACGGGGACCGCGCCTGCCTCCTGTTGTTGCTGCTCCTCCTCCTTGCGAATGGATTCATCCAGCATCTTCATGATATTAGCCAGCCCATCAGGTAGGATCTTGAATTCAGCTGGCTCTTCAAACTGGTCCTCCAGAGGGGTAGGAGGGAAATCAAAAAGTCGAGGGCCTCGGGTAGGTAGCTCCCCCACCCTGGGCGGCACAGGCTGGGGGGTTTTATTCAGGGGGCCTGGGGATGGCCCCGGCCCCACCTCGGGGGTCTTTGGGAAGGAGACCCTGGGCCGAGGGCTCTCCGGGCGCCTGAAGCTTCCTGAGGTATTTTGGTGGCAAGAGGAGGGAGGGGCTGAAGGCAGGGCAAGAGTCAGGGGTGCAAGGGGTGGGTCCTGGGGGCTCAGTGTCGGGGTGGGAGGCCGGGGAAGGGGGTCCATACTTCTGGCCAGATAAGGAGGTGGAGGGAAGGACACAGGCCCAGTAGGGCTGCTGCTGTGGCTGCCATTGTTGCTGCTGCTGCTGCTGGTGGTTGGGGGAGTGGAAGGGGTGTGCGAATCCTGAGTGCCCACAGAAAAGCGGGGGGCCTGAGGCCCCAAGAAGCCCTCGCGGTGGGGAAGTGGGGGAGGGGGAGGACGGGGGCGTCCCTCAGCCCCGAAGAAGAGCTCCTCTAAGATCTCTCCATCTTCACGAGCTGCCCGGCAGGCTGGGCCCTTCAGCCAGGCAGGGGGTGGTGGGGGGCGTAAGAGGCGGGGACAAGAGGGTGGAGGAGGTGAGGTGGGGCTGGGTGGCAAGGACAGGTGGGGAGTGGCAGTGGGAGCAGCCAGGAAGGGTTTCCGACTACTGTGTGCGGAGGGCCCCAGGCGGCCTTGGTGAGAGACCTCCAGCGCAGGCGTTTGGTAATGGTCAGCGCCGGGCTGCAAGAGGAGCAGGGCCGTGGTCAGAGGGCTGCTCCAGGCACAACACCCCACCCCCCACCACTTGCGGCTGTCACTCACAATGCCTGGGCTCGGCTCCACGCCACGGGGACCAGTGTTGCTGCTGCTGCTGCTGCTGGTGGTGCCGGGGAGGCCGGGGGGCCGGGAAGGGGCGTAAGGCACGCAGGCGGTGGTTGCTGCTGGTGAAACGCTGGAGTCCATCCGCGACCTCTGAACTCTGCTCTCTCTAAGGTCACTTCCGGGGGGACGAGTGGCAGGCGGGCAGCCATGGCTCTCTGCTCCTGGGGGGCGGGGGCCTGGGCCTGGGGGAGCAGCTGGGACCAGCCGGTGGCCAGGGGGGTGAGCAGGGTATGCTGGAGCCGGGTATGGATATGGGTGAGGCAGCGAGTGCCGCTGCTCCTGTCAGTGAGAAATGAGGATACCATGTGAGAAATGGAGGACACGGGGACAGTGCTGAGAGGCAAGCAGCCACAGAAGGGAGCTCACCTGGCGCTCTGGGGGTGCTACACCCTTGCGCTCGGGGCCCCAGGCATCTCCATGAAGGGTACTCCACAGCCCTGGCTTGGTCAGCTGAAATGGAGGGCTGGTGGCTAGGCCAGGCAGAGGTGGCGGAGGGGGTGGTGGTGGGGGCGGTGGTGGTGGTGGTGGCAATGGTGGTGGAGGCAGTGGCAGGCCTGGGGGAAGGCCCGTCTGGAAGAAAAGAGAATGTGAGAGTCCCACTCCTTACCCCAGCCCTGCCCGCTCATTGCTGACCACCCAGGTGCCATCATACCTGCTCAGAGCTGCAGCCTCTCCTGCGCTTGCCGCCAGGGCTGAGCCCCTCCTCCCCTGAGGGGCCTGAGAGTGCTGCAGGAGGCACAGGCTGCACCACTGGGGGTTCAGCGGCTCGTTTCACTGGGGGACCCCCCCGCTTGGCCCCGTAGTTCCGTTTGTGCTAAGGACAAAGAGGAGAGAGAGAATGGCACAGGTGCAGACCTGGCCCGGCCCCCGGCCCTAGCCCACCCAGCCCCAGCCTCACCTCAAGGTGCAGCAAGTTCCACACTTGCTCCAATGGGGGCAGGACCTTGGGTCGGTGCTGGCAGGACCCAGCATGAAAGTTCCAGAGCTGGGTCTGAGAAGGTGGGGGAAGATTGCAGAGGACAGGGCAGAAGCAGATGGAAGATGAGAACACTGAGTCAGAACTCACAACCCCAGCTCCCTGTGTCCTGCCTCATCCCACCTGCTGGAGTCTGCCGACCCGGGGGCCCAGTTCAGCCAAGCTTCCTCCGTATCGAAGGGCGCTGTGGTAGCAGCGAATAGCCTCCTCACTGTCATGCTCTGACTCGTACAGCTGCCCAAGCTGCTCCCACAGCCCTGGCTGGGCTGGCTCCCGGAGCAATGCCTGCACACAGCCATGCAGGGACTCCAGCTTCCCATGGAGGGGTCTTGGGGTGGGTGTCCTACAGAGCAGAAAGGGAGGGGAGGTAGTGAGGGTTAAGGAACAAAGCCCAGCGTTATTTCCCATCCCCAGCACCTTTCAATCCTCACTCACCCTGGAGCATAATACGATTTGTTGGGGTGTCCAGAGCTACTGCCATGTGAAGGGGGNCACTTCCCTTGCTGCTTTCCCTATCCGGCAGCAGCCCACAGCAACGCTCATCCTTTGTAAGGCCTGGGCTTCCTCCCGACTACCCTCCCCCCGCCCCCCAAACCCCAACCATCCCATTGAGAGACTTGGGGGTTATGATCGGGGGTGTTTTAGTAAGCTGAGCTCCGATAAAATTCTTTACAGTTAACACCACTAGCTATTACCAGGGCCTCATCACGTGACAAATTCAACCGAGGTAAAGGCCTGAGTGAAGCCTAGTCTCTATCCGAGGTACATTATCAGCCTTGGCTCCTGAAGTCCTCGACCCTCACCCCCCCAAACGGAAAAAAGAGGAGGCCCTCTCAGTTATCCAGGCTCATGAGTAGAGCAGTGCCCCTCTTGATCCAATGATCAGAGGTCATGGTCCCAGACCGGAGGTCAATGCCAATGACGAAGGATGCGCGGTCTGAGCTGCCTGCCCGGTTGGGATAGTAATAGCAGGGACAGGAGTACATGCCTGCAGGAAAGGAGAGGAGAATGAGTCAGACCCTGGAGCCACTGGGAAAGCAGGGCAGGAGCAGGTGGGAGGGGAAGGGTAGAGCGGAGGCTGGGTTAGGATGCAAACTAGGGAGGGGGCAAACTGTCCCACCCTTGGCACTCTTCTTGCGGCTCTCAGTAGGCCGGAAGTGGATGGTGGGCATGAGGCAGACAAGCTGCATGGGCTCTGCCTCCACCAAGCAGGAGTTCTTCCGGTCCCAGCCGGCACCCTCCAGGTATAGACCCCGAACCCAGACACCATCCTGCGGAAACATGGGGACAGGTTGGGGGTAAATCCAGACCCTCAGTTGCCAATGCCCCCACCCCTGTCCTGCCACTTCTTTCCTCCCCTCCCTCTTTCCCACCTTTGCTCCCAGCCCCTCCTCCTCCACCAGACTCCTCTCTGCTCAGAGCCCTAAGCACATGTGGCACCCACCTTGGGTGGATACACTAGGTTGCTGTCATCCACAGTGGAAACAATAAACTCCCAAGAGAGGCTGTCCACTGAAATCTGGAGATTGAAGATGAGAATAAGGGAAGATCCTCCCATACATACAGAGGAGAGCAAATACATATCATCAGTATCCATTCCCATCACACTGTCCACATGGCTCACATTGTTTTGGCGAGCTGACGACTGCAGCACGGCAGTGAGGAAGCCAGTGGGAAAGGTGAAACCAGACAGCCAGAAGATCACAGGAGGCCGTGCCCGGCTGGCCCACATCGCAAACTGCTCCACACGCATGGCCAAGTCCCGGGTCCATGAAGCCAGTGGCTTCTGTGAGGGGTAGGCCTAGAGCAGGAGGTAGTGTGTGTTTATTCATTCACTTATTCACGCATTCAAATTCTTACTATAAACACTTGAAGCAGAAAGAAGAATATATGGTGTCAGGCCCTGTTCCCCAAACCATAGTTCGGCAAAGCTCTCCAAAAGCCAATTTCCAGGAAAGATACATAAAATGACAACTGTTAACAATAGCACCAGCAATGCTATTACCATATGCAGTTACCATTAATGAAGCACCTTTTAAGGTGCACAGTACCAGGAATCCTCGAAACATCCTTGGAGAAACTTAGGAACTTGCCCTGGGTAAGTTTCTATGTTAATAACTTTGCAAAGTCAGTCAGTGAAGGGCAGAGTCAGATTTCAACCTTGAACCTGTCTGACTCCAAAGCCCAGGCACACTGCTTTCTGCTATAGGCTTCCCTAGGACCAGGAGGCTGCAGGTCCAGGGGTAAAAGGAGAGTTCATTGTTGGAGAAGGATCAACAGTGAGATACTCTTACCTTTCCCCAGAGCGGAGGGACATGGGCATCAAAAATGCAATTGAAAATCTCTTCCAGGCTGGTAGACATGACAATGAGGCCCTGGATGCCTTTTTCTAGGTCTGTCAGTGAGAAGCTGGATGGGGAAAGGTGGAGGGTTATGGATGGGATAAGCCTGGAAGAGCCATCCCAGGCAGGGCATGAAGGCCTTTCCTCTTGCCTCCTCCCTGCGTTCCACAGAGCCCCGCCTCCCCCCCATCTCACAGGATGGTCTCCATCAGCTTGTTGTATCTCTGAATCTCCTGCAAAAGGACCACATTGAGTGGGGAGGGGTCCATAGCCAGTAGTTTTCGGGTCCCCTCATAGTCGATCATTTCCGGGATCTTCTGTTTCACATCGGCAGCCAACTCAAGGACCTGCCAAGGCAGGAACATTGAGGTGTAGACCTCTCTTCCTCCTTGCTTTCCCTTCCCCAGGTGACTGTCTGTCCTTACCTTCTCCTCACGACTCTGGCCTCCGGCCCTGGTGGGTGTAATCTGGGGTTGCAGGGAAAGCAGAGTCTCAAAGAGAGTGCGTGCCTCTGTGATCTGGGAGGCAACGTCGGCATTGGGGTGCTGGCCAAAAGCCTCTGGGGGGTCCATGCCAGGCAACATGCTAATGTACTCTTTGTACGAGGCCAGGCTCCCATCCTTGGGGATAAAATAGGTCTCCAACACTGACAACCTGGGGAGTCAGTGCAGAATTATCACCGCACTGTGCGGACTTGGGGCTCCCATGCCAGGCCAAGGCCCTATCCATCCAACTCTCTGCTCTTACTTCGCCCCAAGTCCATCTCCTATTCACTCCTCAAGCAGTGCCCCTACCCCCAATCCTGCCACCTGGCACCCCTTCAGTGGCCCCCTCACCGGTAGGAGGGGGTCGAGAGAGCCTGATCACAGAAATAGTCATTGATGTAGGTGGTCAGCAGGCGCCGGTCCCAGTCATCTGTGACGTGTCCACCATAATTGACCCCAGAGATGAGGTACTTGAGTGCATCCCAGGGCGTCTCCTCATACTCGTCCAGGTAGAGGCTCAGCAAGTTCTCTGACACCTGTACATGGCCCCAGCCCACGCCCCCAGCCCCACACACAGTTATGGCAGGAATTCTTCCAGGGGCTTCCAGTCAGTGACGATTCCTGCAGGGCAGCCTCGGGGCAGAAAGTTAGGGAGGGTGGGATGAGGGACCCTGGTCAGCACAAACCTCAAAGTCAGAGTCATTGAAGCCGTAGATGATGTTCCAGCCAAGTTGCAGGAACTTTTTGCGTTCAAGTAACACAGAGTGGAAGAAGCACAGTGCGAACAGCAGCTTCTTATATTTGGTGGGTTTGGAGCAGTGGGAAAACTGTGGTTCTGTCATCAGTTGGTAAAGACGAGTCATGTTGGCCTTTAGGCCCTGGGGACAAGGAAGTACAAAGATGGGATGACATGCATCTTGCATGGCCCTAACACTAGCATCGTTGTGTTCAGTTGTGAAGGCTGCTCACTGCATAAGGGCACTCACTGGCTGAAGAAACGAGTGAAGGTTGAAATCCAGCCCTTGAGCTGCACACCAAGACATGCACTCATCCACAGGGCTTGCTGTCCTCCTCTTCACACGCAGGCGCTGTATGGACTCGTGGCAGCCCTGCCTTCTCATCTCCACCCCCACTCCTTGATCCCCTCAAGCGTGATGTTCTCAGTGGTGGGTAGGCCAACTCAATTTGTGAGTGCCAAAAAATATGGACAAAAACATAAACATGGGAATTTCCTTCGTGGTCCATTGGTTGAGAATCTGCCTTGCAATGCAGGGGATGTGGGTGTGACCCCAGTGAGGGAACTAAGATCCCACATGCCGCCAAGCAACTAAGCCCTTGCACTGCAACTACTGAATCCACATGCCACAATATAAGATCTTGTGTGACACAACGAAGACCCGACGTGGCAGAATTAATAAGAAATGTAGATAATTTTGTGCAAAGGGTTAGTATATAGTGACATATCATCAAACAGGAATAAGCTATATGATTGGATGTATCAGGCTTCATGAGCAGTTTGGGGTTTGGCTAAGTCTTACAAATAGGAAGGATGTAACGAGGCTGAGAGAAGGGCCTTGGCTGTCCAGAGATGGGAAGAGCTGGAGGAATAAAGGCACAAAGGGGAGATAAAGGGAAAAGAGGCTCTAACTGAAATCAAGTGAAGCGCTCAGATAGGGTAAGAAGGACCGTGAGCAGATGGCGATACAGTAAGAAGAGCAGTTTGAGCCGACTGGACCTTATTCACCAGGAACCCTGGAGCCATTTCTGTCTTGAATAGGACAGTGATACACTGAAACTGTTCTAAAGAGATTCATCATGATGGACAAAAGGGAGTAGGGAGAAAACAGAAGTAAGAACATTGGTTAGAGCAGGAACAAAAAGAAAATATGATTTTTAAAACTATCATTTATAACATTATCAAGTCATGTAAAGCACTGAGGAATAATCTAATATAAATGTATATATCTTTAGAAAATTTACAAAATTTTATTAAAAGAAAGAATAAAAGGAGAGACCTACGGTACTCATGGAGTAAGAAACTCAATATCCTAAAGATGTTGATTTTCCCCAAATCGATCAATAGGACTATTTTTGGTGAAACTTGACAAGATAATTCCAAATTTTATGTTAGAGAATAAAAGATCAGGAATAGCCTAGAGAAGAATAAGGTAGGAGGATTTGTCTTCCCCAGCCATGAAGAATTATTATAGAGCTAGAGAGTAATTAACATAGTGTATACTGACGCCAGGATAAACAACTTGATCAGTGAACAGCATAAAGGGCCTAGAAACCCATCTGTATATGTATATGACAACTGCAACACTTAACAAAATTGGAACACATAATACATTTACATTAAAATAGTGTATCAATTTGTTGAAGTCAGTAATCATGTTGCAGTTATATAAGAGAACACCCTGATTCTTAGGAGTGAGTCCTTTCCACTGAAATACACTACATACAGTATGTGGCAGTAAGGGGCCAGGATATACAATTTACTCTCAAATGTTTCAGAAGTGTAGTGGAGAGAGAGAAAAACAGATCAAATGATAAAGCAAGTGGGACAAAATGTTAACTACAGATGGATTTGAGTAACGTATGGGGGTTCTCTGTACTATTATTCTTACAACTTTTCTGTAAATTTAAAGTTATTTTCAAAAAATTTTTAAAAATATTGGCCTCTTTGTCAGCTTCTAAGAGGAATTTAGTTGCACCAAGCACACCTGAATGTCCTTTCTCAGAAGGTTTGGTGAATTGCAGGAAGGTTCTGCATCACCAGCAGGCAGCCTTTCATGGATAGCTCTCCTGGGCTGACCTCCAACACTGGTGACCCACTCACTGCAAAGCCATCCTGTCTAGTTCCTCTTTCCTCCTGGGATTTGCTCCCATTCATCATTGCCTCCATGCTTACTGCTTATTAAACCGACCTAAACAGCACCTACCTCAGGGCCAACACACCTCTACCCATCACAGAGGGTGAGGTTCAGCCAACAGAGGGCCCCCTGGCTACAAGGCACATGCCTCTCTTAGAAGGCAATAAGAAAGGCTCTTAATGAATTAAAAAAGGGTTGCATCTCTTTGACAACACATATCTGAACTGTTTGACATTTTTTAAACAGGAAGACAGACTACTTCTGTTGACAGAAAAAAACAAAGGTAAATAAAAATCAACTTTAAACATAGATTTTTAAAAAATTAGTGGTGCCATTAACAACATGGAACAACATACTGGTTCCAAATTGGGAAAGCAGTACATCAAGGCTGTATATTTTCACCCTGCTTATTTAACTTATATGCAGAGGACATCATGCGAAACGCTGGACTTGACGAAGCACAAGCTGGAATCAAGATTGCCGGGAGAAAGATCAATAACCTCAGATACGCAGATGATACCACCCTTATGGCAGAAAGCGAAGAAAAAAAACTAAAGAGCCTCTTGATAAAAGTGAAAGAGGAGAATGAAAAAGTTGGGTTTAAACTCAACATGCAGAAAACTAAGATCATGACATCTGGTCCCATCACTTCACGGCAAATAGATAGGGAAACAATGGAAAAGAAACAGTGAGAGATTTTATTTTGGGGGCTCCAAAATCACTGCAGATGGTGATTGCAGCCATGAAATTAAAAGACGCTTANAAGGCTGTATATTGTCTCCCTGCTTATTTAACTTCTATGCAGAGTACATCATGAGAAATGCTGGGCTGGATAAGTCACAAGCTGGAATCAAGATTGCTGGGAGAAATCTCAATAACCTCAGATATGCAGATGACACCACTCTAATGGCAGAAAATGAAGAACAGCTAAAGAGCCTCTAGATAGGGATGAATGAGGAGAGTGAAAAAGCTGGCTTAAAACTCAACATTCAGAAAACGAAGATCATGGCATACACTTCATGGCAAATAATGGCGTAAAAGTGGAAGCAGTGATAATTTTCTTTTGCCGCTATTACGTCGCTTCAGTTGTGTACAACTCTGTGCGACCCCATGGACTGCAGCCTACAAGGCTCCTCCGTCCATGGGATTTTCCAGGCAAGAGTACTGGAGTGGGTTGCCATTGCCTTCTTTGGGGGGCTCCAAAATCACTGCAGATAGTGACTGCAGCCATGAAATTAAAAGAATCTTACTCTTTGAAAGGAAAGATACATCAAACCTAGACAGTGTATTACAAAGCAAAGACATCCCTTTGCCAATAAAGGTCCATCTAGTCAAAGCTATGGTTTTTCCAGTAGTCATGCATGAATGTGAGAGTTGGACCATAAAGAAGACTGGGCACCAAAGCGTTGGTGCATTTTAACTGTGGTGTTGGAGAAGACTCTTGAGAGTTCTTTGGACTGCAAGGAGATCACACTAGTCCAACCTAAAGGAAATCCACCCTGAATGCTCACCGAAAGGACTGATGCTGAAGCTGAAGCTGCCGTATTTTGGCCACCAGATGTGAATAACTGACTCACTGGAAAAAGACTGTGAGGCTGGGAAAGATTGAAAGCAGGAGGAGGAGTGGACCAAAGAAGATAAGATGGTTAGATAACATCCCCGACTCAATGAACAGGAATCTGAGCAAACTCTGTGAGGTAGTGAAGGAGAGGGAAGCCTGACATGCTGCAACTCATGGGGTCACCAAGATTTGAACATGATTTAGCGACTTGAAAACATTATTTTTTTTATCTCTTAAGTAAGAATAACAGTAAGAAACATGGAAATAAATGCAAGAGACAATGCAGAAAATATTGTCGTTCAGTCACTAAATCGTGTCTTTACGACCCCATGGACTGCAGACAATATCTAGTTTGCTAAATGTAAGACTTCTAAACAATTAAAACAATAAGGCAAAGTAGTAATTATTACAAGCAACTTTAATTATGCTTAACAGTATGTCTTGGAGACTTGAACTAAATGCCTTTCAATGGACCTGCTTACAGTAACATTTATTTCTTGAAGTCCAAACAATGGACATTCAACTTGTTCTTGAATACGGAATAAGGAGAGAGCCTTAAAGCAGGAAAATCCTAGTGTTGGCCAGAATTCTTCATTGAAAACTCTTCTTGTTGAACCAAAAGCTGTTTTTCTGAAACTCCTGTTTGTGTTTGTGGTAGCAAAATGACCCTGCCAAAATATCCACACTCTAAACCCTGGAGCCTCTGAATACATTATGTTACATGGTGTAAAGGAGTTTGCAAATGTAAATAAAGACTAAGATTTTTATATTCCAGCCTAGAGAACTCCATGGCCTGTAGAGTCCATGGGGTCATAAAGAGTCGGACACCACTGAGCAATTTTAAATATAAATGTAAATTGGTAGGAGTAGGGTATTGGGAATGATTAGAGTGGACCCAATCTATTAATATTAATCAATTGAAATAAATATAAACATGAGGCCATAAAAGCAGAGAATTTTCTCCAGTTGGAGTCGAGAGACATAAGGCAGAAGGAGAGGCTGGAGGAGGACGCAGTCTGGCACTGCTGCCTTTGGAGATGGAGGGGCCACGAGTGCAGCACACCTCGAGAAGCTGAGAAGAATGGGCAGTTGAGCACTGGTAAGGAACAGGGACTTCAGACTTGGAAAGTCTGGGAGTGAACTCTGACAACAAACTGAAGGAGCCTGGAAGTGGATTCTCCTCCAGAGACGCCAGGTGAGGGTCTGCCTTTGCCTTGTGAGACTTAAAGCAAGCAAACAGGCTTCCTTTGAAATCTGAAATGCAGAACAACGGTATATTCATATACTAGTAAACTTATAATAATAATAGTGGCAATAAAAAATGGTGCTGTAGTCATTATTTCTATTCTCTGGCCCTATCTATACCCACTCTATAGGTATAGAAAACCTATAAAATCCTCACTCCCATTCCATGGAATTGTTTCAAGCTTTTAAACACACTTTAATGTCATCTATTAGTCTTCTCTTTCCCGAGCTATAACCCTTAATTCTTTGAAACACACTTGCCCTCCTCAAAGGCATTAATCAGTCTCTCTGCACATGCCCTGTTTCATCAATGTCAATCATAAGACATGGTGTTCTGTGTTAAATGCAGTGATTTACAAGTGGACTGAGAAGAGCATGAAATTACGTTACTCAGGATGGAAAGTTGTAAAAATGCAAGACATTTTGGGCAACTTTTAAAACTATTTTTGGCTACTGGTTGTGATCAGTGTATACATTGGATGCTTTTCAGGTAAACTGCTCTAAACCAATTCTTTCCCATTTTAAAAGTGATCGGTTCAGTTCCGTTGCCCAGTTGTGTCCGACTCTTTGTGACCCCATAGATTGCAGCATGACAGGCTTCCCTTCCATCATCAACTATCGGAGCTTGCTCAGACTCACGTCAATCGAGTTGGTGATGCCATCCGACCATCTTATCCTCTGTTGTCCCCCTCTCTCCTGCCCTCAATCTTTCCCAGCATCAGGGTCTTTTCCAATGAGTCACTTCTTCACATGAGGTGGCCAAATTATTGGAGTTTTACCTTCAGCATCAGTCCTTCCAAAGAATATTCAGGACTGATCTCCTGTAGGATGGACTGGCTGGATCTCCTTGCAGTCCAAGGGACTTTCAAGCATCTTATCCAACACCACAGTTCAAAAGCATCAATTCTTTGGTGCTCAGGTTTCTTTATAGTCCAACTTTCATATCCATATATGATTATTGGAAAAATGATAGCTTTGACTAGAAGGACCTTTGTTGGCAAAGTAATGTCTCTGCTTGCTAATATGCCGTCTAGCTTGGTCATAGCTTTTCTTCCAAGGAAAAAGGGTATTTTAATTTCATTGCTATAGTCACCATTTGCAGTGATTTTAGAGCCAAGGAAATAATCTGTCGCTGTTTCCATTATTTCCACATCTATTTGCCATGAGGTGATGGGACCAGATGTCATAATCTTCGTATTCTGAATGTGGAGTTTTAAGCCAACTTTTTCACTCTCCTCTTTCACTTTCATCAATAGGTGCTTTAGTTCCTCTTCACTTTCTGCCATAAGGGTGGTGACATCTGCATATCTGAGCTTACTGATACCTCTCCCAGCAATCTTGATTCCAGCTTGTGCTCATCCAGCCCAGTGTTTCTCATGGTGCATAGAAGTTAAATAAGCAAGGTGGCAATATACAGCATGATGAACTCCTTTCCCGATTGAGAACCAGTCTGTTGTTCCATGTCCAGTTCTAACTGTTGCTTCTTGACCTGCATACAGGTTTCTCAGGAGGCAGGTAAGGTGGTCTGGTATTCCTTTCTCTTTCAGAATTGTCTACAGTTTGTGGTGATCCACACAGTCAAAGGCTTTGGCATAGTCAGCAAAGCAGTAGATGTTTCTCTGGAACTCTCCTGCTTTTTTGATGATCCAACAGCTGTTGGCAATTTGATCTCTGGTTCCTCAGTCTTCCCTAAATCCAGCTTGAACATCTGGAAGCTCACAGTTCATGTACTGTTGAAGCACGGCTTGAGAATCACGAGCATTACTCTGCTAGCGTGTGAGATGAGTGCAGATGTGCAGTGCTTTGAATATTCGATGGAATGACTGATGCTGAAGCTGAAATTCTAATACTTTGGACTCCTGTACAGTGGCATGAACCTCCATCCATAGTTCTTCAGGTACTCTATCTATCAAATCTAGTCCCTTAAATCTATTTCTCACTTCAACCGTATAAGCAAAGGGATTTGATTTAGGTCATACCTGAATGGTCTAGTGGTTTTCCCTACTTTTCTTCAATNCTGGGAAAGATTGAGGGCAGGAGGATAGGGGATGACAGAGGATGAGATGGTTGGATGGCATCACCGACGCAATGGACATGAGTTTGAGTAGGCTCCAGGAGTTGGTGATGGACAGGGAAGCCTGGTGTGCTGCAGTCCATGGGGTCACAAAGAATCAGACACGACTGAGCAACTGAACTGACTGATTAACAAAAATGGGCCAAGGAGATAATCTGCGTGCAGGAGCTGAAGACTTGTTTTGAGAGCTAGTAATTTATGGTGCTGGAGTGCCAAAAAGTACTTTGTAACCAGATGGAATTCACACCTGGCACTGAGTTCAGTAATGGAGCCAGAGATGGGGATTGGGGTTGAAATCAGGAAAAGGACAGTTTCTCCATCAACTTGTGAAGGGAGGAAATGTAGAATGAGGACAAGAAAGGAGGAGAAAGAAACACAGAAGTAATTGATGATGTTGCAAGAAACAGAAGGGGGACCAGGAGTGCGTCAGGGAAACTGGGGGGACAGTCAACTGTGCCAGCCTCCCCAACGTGGCCAAAGAAGGATTTAATGATGAAAGACATCCGCATGCCTGTACATCTGATCAGTTCTCATTTATTGAGCACCTGCTACAAACAGGTCCCTGCTTTAGTCACAGGATGAGCAAAATGGTGAGGGAGATGAAAAAGGCACGGTCTCTGCCCTCTTGAGCTTACAGTCTAGAAGAGAAGTCATGTATTAAACAGAATCACACTAATAGGTGTAAAGTTCTTGCAGCAGAAGGTCGGAGAGAACAGTGAAGAGGATTCCTGAGAAAGTGCTGGTGGGACTGAGACCTGAAGGGGCAAAGAAGCAGGTGGGGAGGAAAATAGGGAGGACAGTGCATGAAAAAGCAGCAGGCTGGAGAACACAGTCTATCAAGGAAGAAGAGCAAAACAATTTTAAAAGTTGATGGTGTAGGTAAAGAAAGCGAAGGGGAAAGTTTCGACAAAGGAGAGGTGCTCGCAGTAGCACACAGGCCATGTGAACAGGGTTGTGAACTTGATTAAAGGCAATGAGAAGCTACTAATAAAATAGTTNGGCTGGAGAACACAGTCTATCAAGGAAGAAGAGCAAAACAATTTTAAAAGTTGATGGTGTAGGTAAAGAAAGCGAAGGGGAAAGTTTCGACAAAGGAGAGGTGCTCGCAGTAGCACACAGGCCATGTGAACAGGGTTGTGAACTTGATTAAAGGCAATGAGAAGCTACTAATAAAATAGTTTGCTGCTGCTAAGTCGCTTCAGTCATATCCGACTCTGTGCAACCCCATAGACGGCAGCCCACCAGGCTCCCTCATCCCTGGGATTCTCCAGGCAAGAACACTGGAGTGGGTTGCCATTTCCTTCTCCAATGCATGAAAGTGAAAAGTGAAAATGAAGACGTTCAGTCCAACTCTTAGCGACCCCATGGGCTGCAGCCTACCAGGCTCCTCCATCCATGGGATTTTCCAGGCAAGAGTACTGGAGTGGGGTGCCACTGCCTTCTCCAAAAATAGTTTAAGCAGAGGTAAATGGGCAGGATGTAGTGACATGATCAGATTTTAAAAGACTGGTATGATTGCATTCCAAGGTGACCTCGTAGTACTGGAGATAAAAATTTCAGTAGAGCTGGAGGGAAGGAGAAAGGCCAGGAAGTGACAGTAGGGAGAGAATGTAAGGAAGTGTCTGGAGGAGGAAGGGGCTGACAGGTCCACACACTAGTTATATACTCTTCCTTTGCCTCAGTTTCCTACCTGTAAAATGGGGCTGATAGTACTTACCTGATAGGCGTGTGTGTGTGTATGTTAAATGAATTAATAAACATAGCATTTAGAACAATGCCTGGCATGTAATAACACTCAAAAAAGTTAGCTATTACTACCATGTTCTAAGAGTTTGGCACACAGAGGTGGAATTTCTTAGAGGACAGCAGCCTTGCAGTTACGGTTAAAGCCTCTCTCTGAGGCCAGGAGGACACGTAGGCCTGCTGGCGTGGGCACTACTGCTGTCTACAGTTGCCCATACCTTTGGTGGCTCTGTGGTCATCTTGATGCTAGCCTGCAAGATGGAGATGGGGAAGTCTGGGTGGGGGCTGGAGCTGAGCCAGAGGCGGAAGGAAGGGTGCGGATCCTCCACCTGCAGCTGCTCCACCAATTTATCCAGGTTTGGCATCCAGGACAGCGACAGGTGGCAGTTGGCGAGGAAGACCCAGTGTCCTGCAAGGAGGTGCTGGTGTGGTGGGAACCACTCCCCATGCTCCGTCTGTCCTCCCACTGTTACTCTGGTTGAGGGGCTAGTTTAGGGGGAGGGTCCAAATGCTCAGATGCCAACCCCCAAGGCCTTCTGGAGGAGCGGGAGCTACAGTGACAGCAGGGTGACAGGTGGGAGCTGGTGGACAGTTGGGCCAGGGCCATGGTTGGGGGCAGAAGAACTGGGTAGACACTGACCCTGAACCACACCCTCTCGGAGGAGCCGAGCTGCGATGGGGGCCTGGCCCTGGCCCAGAGACAGGGCGTGGAAGCGCTGGGCCATGCCTGTATGCTCGGCCAGCTGGAGCAAGGCACTGGTGGGGTCCACGCCAGGGGACAGGATGAACACCAGTGGGGTCCGTGGGGCCGAGTCCTCCATTACCTGCCAGCAGCACAGGGTGTGACCTTAGGCAGAAGGCCAGGTGAGGTCTCGGGAGAGACTGAGGAAGCGCGAGCGGCAGACTGGGATAGGGAGAAGCAGGTGGGAAGGCAAAAGAGCCACTGACCAACTTCATGTTTAGCACAGGCGGCTCAATGAAGCGGGAGCCAAGGTTGGAGACGATGAATGAGGTTACACAGAAGGCCACACGGTCCTGGCGCAGGGAGCGAACAATCAGCATTCGTTGCATTTCATTGCAGGCGTTTTCCCACTCACCTGGGGACAAGATTAAGGGTGGGGTTAGTGAGCCTGAAGAAGCAGGGAATCTGAACAAAGAGACGCCTGTGGGGACGCTGGGCCAGGAGGCAGATAAGCTGAGGGAATTTGGGAGAGACATGGAGGAATTAGAGCAGAGAGCAGGTGTGTGCGGCTGAAGGAGGGAAGAGGAAGGAGAGGGAGGCCTGGCGCCAGGCACCTGGCAGCATGGCCTTCTCAGGGGTGGCGCTGGTGTACCACAGGTTCCAGTCCCGAGGATACTGCTCAAAGGAGCTCATGAGTCCATGAAAGTTGGTCAGTTTGTCCAGCTCTGTGATGTTATCCCAGTAGGCGTCTGCGAGCCAGGTGGTACAAGGGTTATCCATTTGGCCCTCACGATCCAAGACCTGGGGCGGGGGGACCAGAGAGGAGAAAAGCATTGACCGGACTATCCCAAAGAAGAGTTTTTTTTTTCAAGGTGAAAAAGCCAAGATGAGTACTTCACGAAACAAAATGAAGAAATGAATGCAGGAATCTGAGATGGATTGGAATCCACCTTTATTGGGGAAATAAATGGAAGGAAAGGGGAAGCCTGTGTCTCTGAGCCACCATGTGGGTGAAGGCACAGTCCAAAGTTGGGAAGCGGGCGCCCTCTGGTGGTTTCTTGGCAATACTGTCTTCTACCTCAATGATGGCAACTGCAGCTGCACCCTTAAGAGAAGCACAACCTGTTTATTGTCACTTATTAATTTAACAAATATTTATTGTTCACCAACTATGTTTTAAGCACTCGAGACACACCACTGAATATAACAGACAAATACCTCTGCCCTTGAGGAGCTTATTTTCCCACATGGGATAGCAGATAATGAACCAAAAACACAGCAAATAATTATCTAGTAGGTTAAAGATGGCAGTGCCGTGGAAAAAGAGAATAAGTTGAGGAAGATTAAGGAAGATTGAAAGTGCTTAAGGGTAGCTGGAAATGTTAAGACAGTTAAGGAAATCTCAGTGAGGTGAGATTTGAATCAAGCCTTAGAGGAGGAGAGGGAGGGGCACAGTGTACACCTGCGGGAACAATTTTCTGGCAGAAGGAACAGCTGGTGTGAAGGCCCTGGGGTGGGACATGCCTGCGACAGTGAGAAGCCTGTGCAGCTTGAGTGGGGAAGAGGCAAAGGGGCTGAGGGTGTTTGGAAGGGAGAGAGTGTAACAGTGACCACAAAATTCAGGATGGGGAAGGAGTGGCCTGAGAGACAGTAAAAGAGTGGCCAGGTCATGCCAATCAGTGGGTCACAGGGAAGGGGCTCAAAGCCCCACCTGTAATGCAGGCAAGTCACTCCCCACGGCCCCTGGGTGCTTGTCATACACCTTCTCCTGCCAGCTTTCCTCCGCTCACTTGCTGGATCCTGGGCTTACCCTCTGCATCTGGGGTCCACTCCCGACCTTGTCCACCCCACACTCAAATATACTCTCTACCCAACTCACCACGCCCCCGCGTAGAAAGAAGTTGTATTCATCCATGTTGAGTTTCCCAGAAGTCTCCAGGATTTTGGCACACATCTGAAAACTGAATAGCAGCTTGTGGCGCTCGAAAAGCGTGCGGCAGGTATACCTGGAAGGGGACAGGGGGTGGGGGTGTGGGAGGCAGGATACTCAGCATCGAGGCTTCCTGAGTGAAGCCCCGACAGTCACAGAGTCCTGCCTATAGGGAGGGCCTTCATCAACCTCTAATCCAAGCCTCCTGTAAATGGCCTAGCCTTCAGGGCTCTAAAGAGAGGATGTGATTCTCCCAGAATTTCCTCAACACTGACTGGACCCCCGGCTATGTGCCAGGTACACTGCCAGGTCCTGAAGACACAAAGGTGAACGAATACAGTCTCTGTCCTGCTGTCCTGGAGGAAGTCAGGCAGAGTGGGGACGACAAGCAAGAGACCATATGAGAGGACACGAGAGGTTACCGTGTGACAAGATGAATCCTATACAAGAGTGGCAGCACTCTCCTGCCTGGAGCGGAGCCGGAGGTGCAGCAGAGTTACCGTGCTGTGGCAGAGAGGAGAGGGGAGGATGCCAGGGAGAGCTCAGATACAGGCCAAGGAGGTGGTGGTGGTGAGAAAACCATGGTGTGCAGGACATCCACGATGCTCAGGTCGTGTAAGGAGGGGGAAGGTGAGCCTGGGGGGCAGGTGGCAGCCAAGGTATGGAGGACTTTATGGCTATTGGACACAAAGCAACCACCACAGAATGGAAGCCAGGGCTGGGGTGGCACAGCCAGATTCATGTTTGAAAGGCTCACATTGCTGACCGCAGGACAGACTGGAGAGGGACAGAGCTGGAGGCAGAAGGACCTGTTGGGAACCCATAGGGGAACTCAGAAAGAAGGATCACAGTGGCCTCAACTGAAGTGAGTCATGGCAGTGGAGAGACCTGGGTGGGATGGGGGAACAGTGTGCAGGAAGAATCATGAGCAAAACCTATGGACTGATCTGAGAGGTGAGGGACAGTGAAGAGCCAGGAATCTCTCCCAGTTCGGGTGCTTGGGAGGTGGCTGTTGGTGCCACTCAGGGGTGCAGCTCCTGAAGAAAGAGGGGAGACAGTGAGTTGGATGTGAAATAGGTTGACCTTGAGGGGGTCTGTGGGATGTCCAGGCGGGGGGGAGGGGGTCAGGAACCTCACTACTCAAAGTGGGAGCCACAGACCAGGAGCAGCAGCTTCACCTGGGAGCTTGTTAGAAATGCAGGCTCCCAGGTCCCAGCCCAGACCTACTGAGTCGGAGTCTATATTAACCTGCGTCGTGGACACATTAACCTTTGGAGAAGTGCGGCAACAGGGGTAGGTCCTCCACACAAGGCTAATGCTCAAGGGAAACACTGGGACTGGTCAGCCCATGGTTGATGGTCAGCCAGAGGGAGGACACTGTCCAGGGGAGGTGTATGGTGATAAGAGCAGGGGACCAGGGGCGGTGGCAGGGGCAGCTCCAAAGCACAAGTAACCAGAGGGGTTGGTGGGCACAGAGCCACTGGGGCGCGCGCGGGGCGTGGTGAGGCGTCCAGACCTGTAGACAGCGTAGGTGTGATACTCGTTCAGGTAGTCGATGCGGTCCTCCAGCTTGTTGCTGCGATGGCTCTTGTCGATGCTGAGGATAAAGAGGCTGATGTAGGCGTCCAGGGAGAACTGGTACATAGGGTCGATGCGGCCCATATCGTTGAGCACGAAGAACAGCACAGAGGCCCGCTGGGCGCACGGGCGGTAAGCCTGTGGAGGGGGCGGAGTCAGGGTCGGAGGGGCGGGGGCTCGGAGAGGGGGCGGGGCCGGAGGTCGCTGTGGTTCACCTCTCGGGCCAGGTCAATGTTGATCTCCGTGGTTTCGCTGGTCTCCAGCTGTTCGGTAACCTCGGTGGCAGTTATCTTGGAGGTCCGCAGGGTGTTCACCAGCTGCACGTCGTCTAGCAGGGAGCCCGTGGCCTCGTTCAGCAGCCTGGAGAAACCCAAGAGGCGAGTGGATAAAGGGGCTTCAGCGGGTGCTGCGCCTGGCCGGGAGCAGGGGAGGGGCGACCCCTCATCAGCCCCCGGGACTGCAGTCAAGCCCGCGAGCAGACCCGTGGGCTGTGGGCTGGGGGAGGCAAGGTCTCACCGAAGAATCTCGTCCTCCAGCTCCTTGAGCTTCCTCTTGCCAGCGGCGATATTGATAACCAGCGAGTCCTTCTGCTCCTCCAGCTCCGGCCGCTCCTTCCGGACCACAATGCCCAGCAGCTGGGCCTCCAGGCCCTGAGACGGCCAGGACCCGTGGTGAGAACCCCACTCTGGTGGCCTTTACCCTTTACATCCCTTTACACCTCTCAAGCCCCACATCCCCAGCTGCCCGACACAATCTCAGCCTTTTCTCAGTCCTGGCCGACTCTATAGCCCTCTGGATTCACCTTGGTTCAGTCTAGGCATCAGCTCCTACCCACCTGTTCTTTGACAGCGAAGTTGACAATAGTGGTCTTGGCTGAGGTCTCTGGGCTGTAGTGGGGGTTGGAGAGCTTGGTGGTGATGTAGAAACGGAAGCTGGGATTGTATTCCACCTCCTTATCTCCAATGCGCATCAGCAACCGACCACCTGCACTGACAGGAGGGTCAAGGGCAGGGACTCCACAGGACCATGTGTGGGCTGACCCATTGTTCCCCAACTGGAATCCAGTAGCAGGGACTCAGCCTGCCTATGGCCCCAACCCAGGTGTGTTTGAATACAGGGACAGGATAGTCGGAGACACAGCCAAAGACCCATTGCTTTCCTGCCATGGGTCCCACCTCGCTGGTCTCAGCCCAACCCCACCGTAAGCCTGGGCCCTGACCAATTCGAGCTACAGATTTGTTGAGCACAGGGTTGAGTGTGGGATCCAGATATTCCTGCACGTTCTGGAGCAGAACTGGATATCCAAACTGGATGGCGTTTTCTAGGATTCGGAGGTAATCGTTCATCTGCAGGTCGATGATCTGTAGGCCCTGGAAAGCAAGGAAAACTATGGAAGAAATGCTGAGGAATACAAGATCGGTAATAGCCAAAGGGTAGGACCTCAGAAAGAGTCAGACTTGGGAAGAGAATCTAAAGGGACAAATCAGCCCTCCCCCATCTCCAGCCCTTTACCTGATTTCCTTCCATGTTCTTGATCCATTTCAGGGCCTGGGCCTGCGGATCAATCATCAGTGCCCACCTGAAGGAGGAAGTGTGAGTCAGAAGATAGGCTCAGCCTTCACTCGGCCCTGTGCTCCCAGCAGCATCCTCACCTGTTACCACGGGTGACAATGATGCCGTTCTCAGTGGAAAAGGCATCCGAGGGCAGCCCTTGAATGTTCCAGTCCCGAACTTTGGTAGGATTGGACAGGAAGTTGTCAAACGTGAAGCGGGGTGAGCAAGGAACCTGCAGCTCTGAAATCTGGGTGGAAGGAGCCCGGAGCTTCAGCCTGGATATCAGAACCCAGCACCCCTGCCCCTTCCCAACATCTCTGTTACTCCCAGAGGCTGTGATCTTAGAGCCCAGGAACTCACGCATCACACCCGAGCCTTGCCTTACCTTCCTGATCCAGATTTGGTTGACAATCTCATCCCGGTAGTTGGTCAGGAAGGGCCCCATATAGGACAGGAAGGCAGCTGCCAGGAGACAGTCTCCCACCAGGTAGCCCAGATCCTCCTCCAGGCCCTGGAGGACAGCAGGGGAGGTAGGTGTAAGCCCTCCTGGGCCCTAGTACTGGAGGCACATGGACAAGTCTGAAGGCACTCTCTTCTCTGGACATTATCCAGATCAGAGGGAGTCTTTCCCTCTCCTAAATCCTTGTGCCCCAATAACTCATGACTTTTGAGTTCCCCATGTTTTATTTTTTTCATATTTTGGCTGTGCCTTGTGACTTGCAGGATCTCAGTTCCCTGACCAGGGATCAAACCCAGGTTGTGGCAGTGACAGCACCGAACCCTAACCACTAAACCATGAGGGGACTCCCTTGAGTTCCCCAACTTTAACAGCAATGTTTATTCCTTTTCTCTTTTTTTGGTTGTGCCACATGGCTTGTGGGATCTTAGATCCCAGGCCCTCGGCAGTGAGAGCATGGAGTCTTAATCACTGGACCACCAGGGAATTCAGCAGTGTTAGTTTCTTGTGATAAGGCCTAACCCTCTTGTGAAGCCAGGAGCTCACTGAGATCAGAGATGAGATGCCCCAGGTTGGCTTCAGTCAGGCTAGTGGGCTCTATCAGGGTCCTTGTGGGTGTTTTCAAGCCCCACCTACACAAGGAGGCAGATCCTTCCTGGCACAAAAGCCTCTCCTCCCACTATTCTCACCAAATGGGAGAGGAAGAACACCCACGCCCATTCTTGGGTGTCCCTACACCCAAGCATCACCATCATTTCCCCTCCTGTCCCTCCATCTAAATGGGCTGGTAGCTGGTAGCAGTGGTGGGCAACAGCAAGGAGAGCCAGGGGGCGCAGCTGGCCTCACCTTTACTGTCTCCTCCCATCGGGCCTTCTCACCGGCCAGCCCGGACACCAGCATCCCAGCACGTTCCAGCTTCATCTCCATCTCCTCAGACCTCTTGCGAAGCTCCTCCTTCTGTGCCAGCTTCTCATCATACTGTTTCTTCAGCATCTCCAGTTTCTCAGCCACCTGGGAGAGATCAGAGTATGGGGATCTAACACAGGCTGGAGGCCAGATGATTCTGGCTTCGGATTACCCATCTGCCATGTTGTGGCTCTGTAACCTCTGGGAAAAATGATCTCTTGGAGCCTCAGTTTCCTCCGGTACAAAAAATTAACACCTACCCTGCAGGGTTATTGTGAAGGAAAAAACAAGATCAAATATATGTGATCAGGTGAGTTTTCTTTTCTGAGCCTCCACCACTCCACCACTCCTTCCTTGAGCCTGGAAACTACTTGGTCATGAACTCAAGGCTGAGGAAGAGACAGGCCTCTCTTAGCACAAGGATAAACCACACAGGATGTTCTGACAAGAGAGGACCAGACAGCACAAAAATAATCGCCATTCTATCTTGTTGAGAGAGCAACTCCTGAGTTCTCATCACAAGTCAACTATTGAAGTTGACTTCCAAGAACTTGGGAATGAGATAAGTAGCTCTCCAAGGAATTATTATTGTTATTATTATTTTTGCCTGTGCCAGGAGGCATGTGGGGTCTTAGTTCCCCAACCGGGAATTGAACCCATGGCCCTGCAGTGGAAGCATGGAGCCCTAATTATTGAACCACCAGAGAATTCCCTCAAGGGAACATTTTTGAAAGCAAAGTGGAGATTCAAAATGTCACCCTTGAGTGACTTGAGCATCTAAAGAAAGAAGGTGTCGCTCAGGGATCAGATGGGCCACTCAGAGGCTAGGGGCCCACAGGAAAAGGGTGCTCTGGCCCTCACACACATGTGCTGGGTTATCTGGCAGGCTCTACTGCGTGACACTTGTCGTCAGGCTCACACAAGCACTCCATGCACTGAGCCCACACTCATCAGCAACACTCTGATTATAATTCGGCTTCCCGTGGAGACTGGGCTCTGTGGAGGCAACCAACCTACAAGATAGATCTATATTTCATTATTTATTTTGCATGTTTTCACTGTTTTGATTTTCTACACAAGAAATATATGCTCAGGGTTAAAAACCTAAATAAGAAAAGAGGTTATAAGGAAAAGCCCACTCGGAGCCCACTTTGCTACTTAGTTCCATTCTTCAATAGCAAATTATTTTTTAACCATGTCTCTTTTTATTTCAAGTAATTACCTCCCTATCTCTGACTATTACACTTATGCAGCTACTGGATGTATGTGCGCATATATATATATATATATATGTATATATAGCTTTAAATTTTTGCAGTTTTAATCTTTTTAATTAAAAATAATTATGAAAAATTTTAAACCTAAGAAAAAGACTAATATAAGCAATACTCACACACCCATCACCCAGATTTAACAGTTGTTAACATTTTGCTGTATTTACGCTGTCTACTTGTTTTTCGCCAAAGTATTTTCAAGAATGTTACAAACTCATGACATTTCAACTTTAAATACCTCATAATGTATCTCTTTTTAGAAAAGGACAAGTCATTACACCATTATTACACCTAACATCTTTAACTTTTTTTGAAAATAACTTGTCCCATTTGTATTTTTTTTTTTGAATGGTGAATATGTTTCACACAAATCAACATTCCAAAGGAAGAAAAGTGTGCCGAGGTTTGTCCTCCTCCCACTCCCGACCCCAGCTCCCAGCCCCAACCTGAGAGGGAAACCACTGTCATCAATTTCTAGTGTAACTTTCCAAACCAAGTCCATCATAGTAAAGAAAATGTAAGCATTGTGAGGGGAGCGCCATATTCGCCACTGAATCAGACCCAGGTCATGCCCAGCACTAAATAAATATTTCTTGAATGGATGATTTTTTTCAAAAAGATAAATGGTAACATTGAATACCACTGTTTTATACTTTACTATTTTTCACCTGTCTTCAAATCCATTCTTGTCAAGCTGTCTCATTTTTTTCAACAGCTGCAAATTTTGTGTATGATGGAACCACCATTTATATGACAAGTTTCCTACTGATGGACATTTGTGTCTTCCCAACGTTTTCTATAATTAACGAAGCTGTAATGAGTATCCTTGTCCTTGCATAAGCACATCTTGACACTGCTAGTCCTTTTCTATTTTAATTGTGTTTACTTTGTGAATCAGTTCAGTTCAGTCGCTCAGTCGTGTCCGACTCTTTGCGACCCCGTGAATTGCAGCACGCCAGGCCTCCCTGTCCATCACCAACTCCTGGAGTTCACTCAGACTAGCGTCCATTGAGTTGGTGATGCCATCCAGCCATCTCATCCTCGGTCGTCCCCTTCTCCTCCTGCCCTCAATCCCTCCCAGCATCAGAGTCTTTTCCAATGAGTCAACTCTTCGCATGAGGTGGCCAAAGTACTGGAGCTTCAGCTTTAGCATCATTCCTTCCAAAGAAATCCCAGGGCCGATCTCCTTCAGAATGGACTAGTTGGATCTCCTTGCAGTCCAAGGGACTCTCAAGAGTCTTCTCCAACACCACAGTTCAAAAGCGTCGATTCTTTGGCACTCAGCCTTCTTCACAGTCCAACTCTCGCATCCATACATGACTACAGGAAAAACCATAGCCTTGACTAGACGGACCTTAGTCGGCAAAGTAATGTCTCTGCTTTTGAATATGCTGTCTAGGTTGGTCATAACTTTTCTTCCAAGGAATAAGTGTCTTTTGATTTCACTGCTGCACTCACCATCTGCAGTGATTTTGGAGCCCAGAAAAATAAAGTCNAAAAAAACAAATTGTCATTTATAGTGGATGTACCATTTTGCATATTTTATATGGGATAAATATCTTTTCATATGTATATTTGCCATCTGTATAGCTTCTTTATTGACTTGTCTGTTTAGATCTTTCACCCATTTTTTAATTGGATTTTCTATTGTCTTACTGTTGAGTTTTAAAGAGTTTTTTTGGATACAAATCCTTTATCAGATTATTTGTTTTGCAAATATTTTCTCCCATTCTGTGACTTGTTTTTTCATTTTCTTAACTGTGTCTTTTACAGAGCACAAGTTTTTCCTCTTAATAGAGTCCAACTTAGTTCAGTTTTTTCATTCATGGACTCTGCTTTCGGTGTTACATCTGAGGTGTCATCACCAAACCCAAGGTGATCTAGATTTTCTGGAAGATTTATAGGTTTGTGTTCTACATTTAGGTCTATGATTCCATTCTGAGTCAATTTTTGTGAAAGGTATAGAGTCTGTGTCTAGTTTCTTATATTTTTGCAGAAGGATTTCTAATGGTTCTAGCTCCTTTTATTAATATTTTCTCTACTGAATTGCTTTTACTCTATTGTCAGCAATCAATTGATTATAACTGTGTGTCTATTTGGGAACTCTCTGTAGTGTTCACTGATCTATTTTTTCACCAGTCCCACACCGTCTTGACTATTGTAGCTTTATAGTAAGTCTTTAAGACAAATAGTGTCTGTCTTCTGCTTTTTTCTTCTTCCTCAGTGTGGTACTGGCTATCTTGGGTCTTTTTCCTTTCCATAAAAACTTTATAATCAGTTTGTCAATATCCATAAATTACTTGCCTCCAAGTGGGGGGGTGTAAGACCATTTCTCCGCTAGGCCCCCAGCACAGGAGCATAAAGAGGAGAAAGGTAAGTGCCAACTAGCCTCACCTCTCATCACCTTGTTCTGCCTCGCTGCTGCTGTGTGAGGCAAAGGTACAGGAGCTCTAGACCCACTGACACTACCCTACTGGGGAGATCAGAACGTGCGCCCACCGCCGTGGTGCGGGAGGGTGAAGTAGGAGATCAAGTCCTCACTCAGCCCCACTGAGACCCATTCCAACTGTGCTTTTTTTAGATTTTTCTGATTGTCTATTTGACATGCATTCATCACTGGGCCACTTATATTAACTATATTTTCTTCTTTATTCGTGATGCTCTGGCATTTGGAGGCCTTACAAAAAATAAGGATATACAGCTAATATAAGTAATTCCTAAAGATAATAACAAGTTGCCTACAAGCACATCTTCTTTCACTTTTTGGAGTCTTCCTATGTTGGAGGAGGAAATGGCAACCCACTCCACTATTCTCGCCTGGGGAATTCTTTGGACAGAGGAGCCTGGTGGGTTACAGTCCATAGGGTTGCAAAGAGTCAGACACGACTGAGTGACTAACACACTTAGTTTTGTTTGGTGGATTCTATGGTCAAAGTTAAACAAAGCTGGACACTAATTTAAGTGATAAGAATAGATTTTAATCACTAAATGCTACTATAGGAGAGAAAAGAGTTCCATCTTGATTTATACAGAGGTGACTGTAAATTTTAAGGGGAAAATGAACGCACAGAGAGGAAGTCAAGCGTGGGCTTGAGGAGAGTCAAACGAAAAATAACAGAAGCAGGAAGCAGAGGCTAGTCCCTGGGAAACCCTCCTTGGCCTGCCAATTGGCATTTATTGAAGTTAGACTGCTTCCCTCCCACAGAGCCTGGGAGATAAGGAGTCTATCTTCCTTCAGGTATTGGCTGAAACAGTCAGTTCTTTGGGTATCCTGAGGTTTCTCAGACAGACACTCTAAAGGGTAGTGGGGGTCATCCTAGGGATGCAGCTTTAAGTTATTTTAACGTTTTTCCCACCTTTCTCGGCTTCCCAGGGGGCTCAGTGGTAAAGAATCCACCTGCAATGCAGGAGGTGGGGGTTTGATCCCTGGGTCAGGAAGATCCCCTGGAGAAGGAAATGGCTACCTACTCCAGTATTATTGCCTGGGAAACCCCACAGACAGAGGACCCTGGCAGGCTAGAGTCTATGGGGTCACAAAAGAGTCAGACATGACTGAGCAGCTAAACAATGACAACCAGTCTTTATAGGCCAAAGCTGAGGCTTAGTTAAGAGAGGGCTCAGGGGCCCCTGGCTCGAGTTTGGTCAAGCAGTCTCTGTCAGTGTGCAGGAGGTTTTCGTTGTAAGAGGGAGGACCTGAGAGAACAAGGTGACCTCATCTTGGTGCCAGAAGGCCTTGACATGAGGAATTTTGAAAGCTCCTCGTGTGATTCTAGTAAACAACAAAGTTTGAGAACCACAAGGCCAAGACAGGAGCTTTGCCCTCTGTTTTAATGCTCCCCATCACAAAGACAAATTATTTTCTGGAGACTGCATGCTCTGTGTACACGTGTGTGCAAGCGTGTACATCTGTACAGGTGTATGCATGAATGCAGTCACACACCAGGCTGAGAGGGAGATAAGAGGCCTGGATCTCTCAGGCAACAAGACGATGAAGAATGTGCTGAGCACTACAGAAATGTACCAAGCCACCTTTGTTTAGTTTAGTTCAGTCGCTCAGTCATGTCCAACACTTTGTGACCCCCATGGACTGCAGCGCCCCAGGCTTCCCTCTCCATCACCAATTCCTGGAGCTTGCTCAAACTCACGTCCATCGAATTAGTGATGCCATCCAGCCATCTTCTCTTCTGTCATCCCCTTCCCCTCCTGCCTTCTATCTTTCCCCACATTAGAGTGTTTTCCAATGAGTCAGCTCTTCACATCAGGTGGCCAAAGTACTGGAGCTTCCGCTTCAGCATCAGTCCTTCCTATGAATATTCTCAGAACTGATTTCCTTTAGAATTGACTGGTTAGATCTCCTTGCAGGCCAAGGGACTCTCAGGAGTCTTCTCCAATACCACAGTTCAAAAGCATCAATTCTTTGGCATTCAACTTTCGTTATGGTCCAACTCTCACATCCATACATGACTACTAGAAAAATCATAGCTTTGACTAGATGGATCTTTGTCAGCAAAGTAATGTTCTTGCTTTTCAACCTGCTGTCTAAGTTGGTCATAGCTTTTCTTCCAAGGAGCNTTCTTTGGCATTCAACTTTCGTTATGGTCCAACTCTCACATCCATACATGACTACTAGAAAAATCATAGCTTTGACTAGATGGATCTTTGTCAGCAAAGTAATGTTCTTGCTTTTCAACCTGCTGTCTAAGTTGGTCATAGCTTTTCTTCCAAGGAGCAAGAGTCTTTTAATTTCATGACTACAGTCACCATCTGCACTGATTTTGGAGCCCCCAGAAATAGTCTGTCACTGTTTCCATTGTTTCCCCATCTATTTGCCATGAAGTGATAGGACCAGATACCACGATCTTAGTTTTTTCAGTACTGAGTTTTAATCCAGCTTTTTCATTCTCCTCTATCACTTTCATCAAGAGGCTCTTTGGTTCCTTTTCACTGTCTGCCATAAGGGTGGTGTCATCTGCATATCTGAAGTTATTGATATTTCTCCCAGAAATCTTGATTCCANCCTATAGATGGAAGTAACCAACCAGTTATCTGTCAACTTAAACACTCCCTTAAGTAACCAATCAGTTGTGCTCCTGCCTGAACACCCCTTTTGTACCCTTTTACCTGAGTAATTCCCTATAAAAGCAGTGTAGCCCAAAACTCGGGACTCCCTCCCTATAGCCACTGCGTCGGTGCCGGTGGGAGCCCTAGCTTAGGCTAGCAATAAAACCCCTTTATGCTTTTGTATTGCTGTGGACGTCTTATTTCTCTCAGTTTTGGGGACTCAGACTTTGGGCATAACAGTTTCAATAAATTTGTCTTGATTATTTACATAAGGCACTAGTGATAAAGAACCTGCCTGCCAGTGCAGGAGATATGAGATGTGGCTTCGATCCCTGGGTCAGGAAGGTCCCCTGGAGGAGGGCATGGCAGTTCACTCCAGTATTCTTGCTTGGAGAATCCCATGGACAGAGGAGCCTGGCAGGCTACAATCCATAGGGTTGCACAGAGTCGGACACGACTGAAGCAACTTAGCAGCAGCAATTGATTCTATAGGCTCTTTAAATTGGCTTTGCTGGAAGTTTTCATAGGAATCTCAGGCTGAACGTTTAAAAGGGTTCTCAAGGGCGAGAAAGCCACCTCAAGGGCTTGCTATTAGATTCTGACTGCGTGGTATCTATAGATTTGGGTGAATACCTGTCTTCTAGAGGTCTCCAGAATATCTGGAGATTCCTTTACCAGCCAGGAGGTGGACTTTTTTATTTACCTAGTAAGGCTGCTGAGAACCCTGCAAGCAGAGTACCAGGTTGTTTTCCAAGCGGCTTTATGGTGTCAAAAAGTTCATGTTAGTTCTTCAAAGCTGTTTGGTCATATTTGATTCTGTAAATACCCTGTAATATGACATTCAAAAGCCAAAGTAATATTACCAGTGTTTCCAATTACGTGCTGTTATAAGGAAGACAAATTCTTATTAAACTTCTCAAATAACTATATTGCCTAAAAATAAGAATATTCACTAAGAGTTTCCAAATTCTGGAATGAGCAGTTATGGAGAAAGGATAAATATTTAACTTCTGCTTAAAAAGGTACAAGTTTCCCTGGTGCCTCAGATGGTAATCTGACAGAATTACCCGGTGCCTCAGACAGAATCTGCCTGCAATGCAGAAGACATGGGTTTGATCCCTGGGTCAGGAAGGTCCCCTGGAGAAGGGAATGGCTACCCACTCCACTGTTTTTGCCTGGAGAATTCCATGGACAGAGGAGGCTATGGACAGTCCATAGCGTTGCACGACTGAGTGACTAACACCAAGTTGCTATAAGTCACTATTAGCTTAAGGGGAAATATTTCCTTAAAACTAGAAAACAAATATTGAAACCCAATAATATTTCAGACAAAAAGTCATAAAAATTATAACCATATTCATCAGTTCATTCAGTCCTATTGTAGCTAATTCTTGTTGATCTTGATTGTCTATTAAGGGTTTATGAAACCATCATCAGTTTTCCATTAGAATTCTTTAATTTCTTACTCAGATTAGTGGTATTGAAAGTTATTAGAAACCTGTACTTGTCAAAAGGTCCTTACTATGAATATTCTTGAAGATGAAGCATCTTTTTTCCAAAGCATCAGAGAGCAACAATAGCTGTCTGTTAAATGACAAAAGACTTGAAAAGGGGTGGTTAAAGATCTAATTACAATACAATTGATGAAAGAATCTTGATTTCATCAAATCAAGTTCTTTTTCTTGCTATTTTTTTTTAACATATAATAAGACTTTATTTTACTTCTAGTAATGCCCATCACTTCATGGGAAATAGATAGGGAAACAGTGGAAACAGTGTCAGGCTTTATTTTGGGGGGCTCCAAAAGCACTGCAGATGGTGATTGCAGCTATGAAATTAAAAGACGCTTACTCCTTGGAAAGTTATGACCAACCTAGATAGCATGATCATGGCATCTGGTCCCATCACTTCATGGAAAATAGATGGGGAAACAGTGGAAACAGTGGCGGACTTAATTTTTTTTGGCTCCAAAATCACTGCAAATGGTGATTGCAGTCATGAAATTAAAAGACATTTACTCCTTGGAAGGAAAGTTATGACCAACCTAGATAGCATATTCAAAAGCAGAGAGGTTACTTTGCCAGCAAAGGTCCGTCTAGTCAAGGCTATAGTTTTTCCAGTGGTCATGTATGGATGTGAGAGTTGGACTATGAAGAAAGCTGAGCACCAAAGAATTGATGCTTTTGAACTGTGGTGTTGGTGAAGACTCTTGAGAGTCCCTTGGACTGCAAGGAGATCCACCCAGTCCATCCTAAAGGAGATCAGTCCTGGGTGTTCATTGGAAGGACTGATGCTAAAGCTGAAACTCCAATACTTTGGCCACCTCATACGAAGAGTTGACTCATTAGAAAAAACCCTGATGCTGGGAGGGATTGGGGGCAGCAGGAGAAGGGGATGATAGAGGATGAGATGGCATCACTGACTCGATGGACGTGAGTCTGAGTGAACTCCGGGAGTTGGTGATGGACAGGGAGGCCCGATGTGCTGCGATTCATGGGATCGCAAAGAATTGGACACAATTGAGCGACTGAACTGAGCTGAACTGAACTGAAAACTGTTTTTGAGTATTTTTCAAATCACGCAGCTGCTGCTAAGTCGCTTCAGTCGTGTCCGACTCTGTGCGACCCCGTAGACGACAGGCAGCTCACCAGGCTCTGCGCCGTCTTTGGGATTCTCCAGGCAAGAACACTGGAGTGGGTTGCCATTTCCTTCTCCAATGCATGAAAGTGAAAAGTGAAAGTGAATTCCCTCAGTCATGTCCGATTTTTAGCGACCCCATGGACTGCAGCCCACCAGGCTCCTCCATCCATGGGATTTTTCAGGCAAGAGTACTGGAGTGGGGTGCCATTGCCTGCTCTGTTTTCAAATCATATGAACATAAAATTCATTTGAGTTAGTTTCTTTTCTATTTCTAAGTATTTACGTAAGAGTTTATTTTTCTTTAAGCCAATTAAATACAGTTAATTTACAAGTTAATTTTGGTAAAGTCATTCACAGTAAAAGTATACCATATCTACAACTTACACGTATACAGGACTTCCCAGGTGGCTCGATACTGGAAAATCCACCTGCCAATGCAGGAGCCACAGGAGACATGGATTTGATCCTTTTCTGGAGAAGGAAATGACAGCCCACTCCAGTACTGCAGAGTCAGATGCGACTAAGCACGCATACATATATAGACAGACACAACCAGAGATTTCATGACTTCATTTTCAAATCTAGTCATGAATCAGGTATTACAGTATAAACTCACTAGTTTGTAAATAGCAATTGGAGTGCGTGCATGGTAAGTTGCTTCAATCGTGTCTGATTCTGTGCAACCCTGCCAGGCTCCTCTGTCCATGGGATTCTCCAGGCAAGAATACTGAACTGGGTTGCCATGCACTCCTTCAAGAGATCTTTCTGACCCAGGGATCAAACCCACATCTCTTTTGTTTCCTGCATTGGCAGGCAGGTTCTTCACCACTGTACCATCTGCAAAGCCCCAACAATTGGAGCAGTTAATTTTATTTGCGTGAGTTTAAAAAGGCCTCTTTTCCATTTTTTTCTTCTTAATCTCAAGAATTGCAGATGGTTTAGATAGGAGTGGAGAAGGCAATGGCACCCCACTCCAGTACTCTTGCCTGGAAAATCCCATGGACGGTGGAGCCTGGTAGGCTGCAGTCCCTGGGGTCGCTAAGAGTCAGACACGACTGAGCGACTTCACTTTGCGTTTTCACTTGCATGTATTGGAGAAGGAAATGGCAACCCACTCCAGTATTCTTGCCTAGAGAATCCCAGGGATGAGGGAGCCTGGTGGGCTGCCGTCTATGGGGTCGCACAGAGTCGGACACAACTGAAACGACTTAGCAGCAATAGCAGTAGATAGGATTAAGGTAAGACTTCCTGAGAGCCCTGGTAGAAAATTTACATCTCAGGGCTTAGGGAGAGAAAAGGGAGTTCCTCCTAGAAGAACTTGTTCCCTTAGGGTCTGAATTCTGAAAAGATGTTGATCAAGCTGGCATTATGTAATTGCATGTGCAAAGCCAGCCTGGAAAGGTGAGAAGAGCCCCATCTTAGTCATTTTGGGGGCACAATGTTCCTCAGTTCCCAAATAAATAAGCATTTGCAAGTATTTTGTCCATAGTTCAGTTGCTCAGTCGTGTCTGACTCTGCGACCCCATGGACTACGGTACACCAGACTTCCCTATCCATAAGTGTACATTAATCCTACTGGGGTTCCCATAGGTGCCTGTCAGCAAGCTGTTAGGCTTTCGAGGAACAATTTCCTATTATTAATTTGGTACCCTAACTCAGATACGATTTGAACAATTTTCTGAGAAGAGTGTGGTGGATCAGATGTGTACTGTTTCTGAGTTAAAGCTCCCAAAAAAGTTAGCCTTGGATTTTTGACTCTTTGACATGTCTCTGTTTTTCCCTCTGGTAGTTTAAAACTGCTTTGGGTACTCAGGGCACTAGATGATCAGTCTTTACATCGTGCATCTCAGGAAGAGCAGCATTTGCTTAATGGTTGTGCGGGGATTCCCTGTGAGACTGGTCCACGTTGGAAGGATTGATCGTCAGACGCTTCCACTAGGTTCTCAGTTGCCTGAGGACACCTTGTGGCCAGAAGGAGCAAATGTCCCTTTTCTTCAGAGCAGAATAATTCAACCTTTCATTTCACTAGCAGTTTGTTCAGACCATGTATCTACTTGTTTTTCAATTAAGCCAGATTAAACAAAAACATGGCTACCTATGTTTCCCTGAGCACCCCACTCAGATCCCACTATATCCCTGCCTAAGAAAAGTACCAGTGCCCCTTAAGTCTCCAAGAATAAAATTTTCAGGTCATCATTTGATACTATTTGGGCCTTCCCTGGTGGTTCAGTGGCTAAGACTTTGTGTCCCCAATGCAGTGGTCCTGGGTTCGATGCCTGGTCAGGGAACTAGATACTACATGCTACAATTGAGTTCACAGGCTGCAACTAAAAGTTCCTGCATGCAGCAATGAAGACCTGGTACCGCCAAATAAGTAAATACTTAAAAACAAACAAACAGTAAGATCTCAGTATGAGAACTCATTGGGATACCTGCAGAGTACTGAGAAGGCAGCAACAAAGAGTTCATAGAATATGCCACAATTTATACAATGGCAAATTGAATAAATGACCATAAATAGCATTCACTGACATACATTCACGGTCCACTGTTTTGGTTTTTTTTTGTACCTCTTAATCTCACTCATCTATTTCACTCCTGCCCATGACCTCCACCTCTGACAACTACCTGGTCATTCTCTGTATCTACAACTCTGTTTCTGTTTTGTTATGTTTATTCATTTGTTTTGTTTTTTAGATTCCACACGTATGTAATCATACAGTATTTCTTCTAAATCCATTCATCTATTGATGGGCACTTGAGATGTATCCATACTGTGGCTATTTGTAAATAATCCTGCAGTGAACATGAAGGTGCACAAAGCTTTTTGGATTTTTTTTTCTGGTAAATACTCAGAAGTGAAGCAGTTGAATGGTATAGTAGTTCTGTTGTAATTTTGTTTGTTGTTTTGGGCTGTGTTGCACAGCTGTTTTTTTTTTTTTTTTTTTTACTATCCAAATGGTTTACCACAGTGGCTGCACCAGGTTATATACCCACCTACAGTGTACAAGGGTTTCCTTTCTTCTGTATCCTCACCAACAGTTATTATTTGTTGTCTTTTTTTTTTTTTTTTTNTGTTGTAATTTTGTTTGTTGTTTTGGGCTGTGTTGCACAGCTGTTTTTTTTTTTTTTTTTTTAACTATCCAAATGGTTTACCACAGTGGCTGCACCAGGTTATATACCCACCTACAGTGTACAAGGGTTTCCTTTCTTCTGTATCCTCACCAACAGTTATTATTTGTTGTCTTTTTTTTTTTTTTTTTGGCTGTGCTGCTTGACTTACAGGATCTTAGTTTCCCAGCCAGGTTTTGAACCTGGGCCCTCAGCAGTGGGAGTCTTAACCACTGGACCACGAGGGAAGTCCTGGTGAGTGGGATGTTAACATCACTACTATTATTGCATTTCAGTCAATTTCTTCTTTAGGTCTGTTATTATTTTATATCTGTTTTCCCCCTTATACTACAAATAATGTTGCAATAAGCATCCTAGTATATATATCATTGTAACTAGCTCTTTTATTTCTATAGGATCGATTTCCTATTTGGAAATTTTTCAAAAATTTGGGATTTTTGAAATATGTGGTATCTCTCTCTACATATCTTAATAACTAATGTTCTTAGGTTTTATTCATTCACATCCACATGAACAAAGTCAGTTCCTGAGATCATCAACTACTTCATCTCATTTTCTTCTGCATTAAATTGTTTTTAGTCTTAATTTTTGCTAATATGATCAATTAAAACTTGTATCTCCCTGTTTGAATTTGCATTCATCTAAAGTACTACTTCCCTTGGGCTTCCCTTGGGCTTCCCTTGTGGCTCAGCTGGTAAAGAATCTGCCTGCAATGTGGGAGACCTGGGTTTGATCCCTGGCTTGGGAAGATCCCCCCTGGAGAAGGGAAAGGCTACCCACTCCAGTATTCTGTCCTGGAGAATGCCATGGACTGTATAGTCCATGGGGTCACAAAGAGTTGGACGTGACTTTCACTTTCAAACTGCTGCTGGAGTTTAGCATCTCTTCATGTGTGTTTTTTTGGCCAATAGTACTTGCTTTCTCTTTTTTGATTTGCCTTTTATATACCTAATGTATTTATATTGAGTTGTTTACCTCTTTCTATCCATATGTAGAGCTCTGTGTATATTTCTGATATAAACTACAATCTTTCCTGTCACATTAGTGACAGATTTTTTTCTCATATCTTTTTAAAAACTTTAAAAATTCTATCTCTAGCTATCTGAGAATGTTTACGTTTTATGGAATCAAATGTGTTTGTCTTTTCATATTGCTTCTGAATTTTCTGTTTTGTTGCTGCATCCAGCACAGTGAGTGAGAAAGACCTAAAACAGGGGCGAGTGCAATGAAAGGACAGACACGTATAATTTGATGATCAGGGAGTCGGGGCCTTCCTACTCTCCATGGCAGGAAGATAGAATGGCTCCTTTCAGCCCGCACTTTTATTACCAGAAGTCACATGAGATCATTAGGGAATGGCTATACTGGGGAGTTTGATTAGCAAAGGCTCTGCTGTTGATCAGGAATTCTTGTTTTGTTTCCCTGAGGACGGATACAGGGGTAGGCATTGAAGTGGAGCAGAGAGCATGTCCTGCCCCAAAAATGTCCTTTCAGCATGCTTCCTAGGACAAGCAGGAGGACACAGTTTGCCACACCTCCAAGTCATGGGGCAGGTCCTGGACTATGCCCCGCCAGGCTGCAACACGCTGTCTAAGACAGAGTAAGTAATCATTTAGACTACTTAGAATAAGAAAGAAATGAGCTATGGGGAAATGAGAAGGTAGAAAATGAATTTCTTCAAGGTGGTTTGAAAGAAAGAAACATGGAGTTTTGGCAGAGTTAAAAGTATCAGTGTTATCAAAGGTAAAAAGTTGGACAATATTTAAAGTTTAAATTGTAGTCAATAATATGCTATCATAATGGGGGAAGGTTCAGTTTGAATACAATGTGGACACTAAGTTTAAATTTATATCAGTAATATACTACTGCAATACAGAAATTCCTATGTGTATTGAAATCAATTTCAGTTTATACAGGGGCTTCCCTAATAGCTCAGGTTGTGCCCTATTCCTTGTTCTTGACCTTCCATTGTGGCTCAGCTGGTAAAGAACCCTCCAGCAATGCAGGAGACCTGGGTTCGACACTTGGGTTGGGAAGATCCCCTGAGGAGGGAAAGACTACCCACTCCAGCATTCCGGCCTGGAGAATTTCATGGACTGTATAGTCCATGGGGTTGCAAAGAGTTGGACACAGCTGAGCGACTTTCACTTCACTTCAGTTTGTACAGAGATGACCTGCTCTTTTAGAAAGGCACAGAGGATATAGGGAGTGGAATGATTAGGAGCTCAGTAGAGTCAAGGAAGTAAAGTTTTGGAAAATGAGAAGCAAGGATTAATTCAAGTGAAACTCACAGGGTTTCCTTAACTTTTGCTTATCATAGTTAGACTCAGACCATTCCTAAGAGACCAGAAGATAGGGGCTCTATCTCTCAGGTTGCTCAGTGATAAAGAATCTGCCTATCAGTGCAGGAGATGCGGATTTGATCCCTGGGTCAGGAAGACCCCCTGGAGGAGGAAGTGGCAACCCATTCTAATATTCTTGCCTGGAGAATCCCACAGACAGAGGAGCTGGTTGAGCTATAGTCCATGGGGTTGCAAATAGATATGACTTAGCGACAGCAGGCAGGCACATACTCAACGTGTTTGCTGGAACAAACACCCATTTCTTTTTTAAAAATATATTTATTTGGCTGTGTGGGGTCTTGGTTGTGGCGTGTGGGACTTTGCATTATGAAGGATCCTTTGCTGAGGCACATGGACTCACCAGTTATAGTGCATGGGCTCAGTAGTTGTAGTGCACTGGCTTAGTTGCTCCTGGGCACGTGGGATCTGAGGTCCCTGACCAGGGATTGAACCGACATCCCCTGCATTGCAAGGCAGATTCTTAACCACTGGATTACCAGGGAAGTTCCCACAAACAGTAATTCCTTTTGGCAGCTTTGTGTTTTCTCAGGCACTAAAAAGGGCACTAGGGTCATCCCAAAGATGCAGCTTTGAGCTGTTAGTAACTATGTTCATGTTTTGTTCGCATTTTTTTTTTCATTTTTTTCTTAAAGATACAATTGACTTAGAGCACCGTGTAAATTTGAGGTATACAACATAGTGATTTGGCTTACATACACTATAAGGTAATGATCATAGTAAATTACGAAACATCCATCATCTCATATAGATACAAAGTTAAAGAGAAGAATATATGTATTTCCTTGTGTCCAGAACTCAGAATCTATCCTCTTAACAACTTTCATATATAACATAGAGCAGTGTTACTTATATTTATCATGTAGCACATTATATTCCTACTACTTATTTATTTTGTAACTGGATGTTCATACTTAACTACTGAGGGCCTCCAGTATTCCCTCTCCGTATCCACCTCTGGTACCAAAAATCTGATCTCTTTTTCTAAGAATTTGTTTGTTTTGAAATGCAATTTACCTGTAATACTGTTACTGTTAGATACAATACCAGTACAGTACCAATACTGTTGGGTCCTGCTGTATAACATAGTGATTCAATATTTCCAAACATTAAAAAGTAATCACCACAATAATTCTAGTCATAAGTCAATGTACAAAGATACCACATAGTTTGACTGTAATCCCCACACTGTGTGTTTCATGCCTGTTACTCATTTATTTCGCAACTGGAAGTGTATACCTTCTTGATCGCCCTCACCTATTTCTTTCCTCTCCCCAGTCCCTCCCTAAAAACAACCACTTGTTAACTGTCTGTATCTATGATACTGTTTCTGTTTTGTTATGCTTGTTCATTTGTTTTGGCTTTTATTTTTTTTAATTATATTTATTTATTTATTTAGGCTGCTGCATGACTTGTGGGGTGCTAGTTCCCTGGCTAGGGATTGAACCCAGGTCCTTAGCAGTGAGACTGTGGAATCCTAACCACTGGATCACCAGGGAATTCCTTGTTTTGTTTTGTTTTTAGATTCCACATATAAGTGAAATCATACAGTATTTGTTTTTCTCTGTCTGGCTTATATCACATTGCATAATGTCTTCGAGGTCCCTCTATATTGTTGCAGATGACAAGATTTCATTCTTTTTTGTGACTGAAAAATATTCCATTATTTATACCACATCTTCTTTATCCATTCATCTATAGATAGACATTTAGGTTGCTTCTGTATCTTGGCTACTATAAATAATACTATAATGATCATAGGGGTTCATACATGTTTTGATTGCTGGGTCCAAGTAGTTCTGTTTTAATCTTGTGAGGAGTTTCTGTAGTGCTTTCCACAGTGGCTGCATCAATTCACATTCTCGCTGATGCTGTGCAAGGATTCCTATTTCTTTACATCCATGCTGACATTTGCGATTTGTTGTCTTTTTTATAATACCCATCTGACAAGTGTGAGGAGATATTTCATTGTGGTTTTGATTTGCATTTTCAAATGGTTGGTAAAGTTGACCCTCTTCATGTACTTGTTGGTCATCTGTATGTCTTCTTCGGAAAAATATCTGTTCAGAGCCTCTACCCATTATGAAATTTTTTTTAATGTTGAGTTGTCTATGTTCTTTGTATATTTTGGATATTAACCTCTTGTTGAGTATATCATTTGCAAATATGTTCTCTCATTCAGTTGATGACCTTTTCATTTTATCGATACTTTCTTTCACATGCAAAAGTTTGTAACTTGATATAGTCTCAATTGTTTATATTTGTCTTTATTTCCCTTGCCTGAGGAGACATATCTAAAAAAATACTGCTAAGACTGATGTCAAAGAACTTACAGTTTATGTTTTCCTCTGGTTTAGGGTTTATGGTTCAAGTCTTACATTTAGTCTTTAATCCACTCTGAATTTATTTTTGTGCATGGTATTAGAGAGTAGTTGCATTTGATTTTTTTGCATGTAGCTGTCCAGTTTTCCCAAAACCATTTATTGAAGAGGCTGTTTTTCCCCTATTGTGTATAATTGCTTCCTTTGTCATAGATTAATTGCCCATATAAATGTGGATTCACTTTCGGGTTCTCTGTTTTGTTTCATTGATCTGTGTGTCTGTTTTTTTGTGTGCCACTACCATGCTGTTTTCATTACTGTGACTTTGTAGCAAGGAGCATCATACCTGCAGCTCTGGTCTTCTGTTTCTAGACTGGTTCGGCTCTTTGGAGTCATTTGTGTTTCCATCCAGATTTTTATATTATTTGTTTTAGTTTTGTGAAAAATGACACTGGCGCTTTGATATGGATTACTGTGAATTCATAAATTGCCATGGGTAGTATGGTCATTTTAACAGTATGAAATCTTCCAACCAATGAACATAATATATCTTTCCATCCATTTGTGTCATTTTCAATTTCTTTCTTCATTGTCTTATAATTTTCCAAGTACAGGTCTTTTACCCTCTAATTTAGATTTATTCTTAGATATCTTATCCTTTCTATGAAACTGTAAATGGGATTATTTTCTTAACTTTCCTCTCTAGTGGTTTGTTGTTAGGTCTTAGAAATGCAATATATTTCTGTATATTAATTTTGAATCCTGCAACTTTACTGAATTCTTTGATGAGTTCTAGTAGTTTTCTGGTATTGTCTTTAGGACGGTCCGAGCATGGTATCATGTCATTTGCTAACAGTGACAATTTTACTTCTTCATTTCCAATTTGTATTTATTTTATTCTCTTTCTTACTAATTGCTGTGGCTAGGAGTCCCAATATTACTCTCAATAAGTGTGGCAAGAGTGTTCATTCTTGTCTTATTCTTAATCTTAGAGGAAATGCTTTCAGCTTTTTACTGTTGACGATGATGTTAGGCTTCCCTTGTGGCTCAGATGGTAAAGCGTCTGCCAGCAATGCAGACCTGGGTTCGATTTCTGGGTCTGGAAGATCTCTGGAGCAGCGTATGGCAATCCACTCCAGCACTCTTGCCTGGAAAATCCCACGGACGGAGGAGCCTGATAGGCTACAGTTCATGGGGTCGCAAAGAGTCAGACACAGCTGAGCGACTTCACTTTCACTTTTCACTTTATGATGTTAGCTATGGGTTTGTCATATATGGTCTTTATTATGTTGATGTATGTTTCCTCTAAGCATGCATTGTTGAAAGATTTAACCATAAATAAATGTTCAATTTTGTCAAAAGATATTTCTCCATCTATAAGATTATCATATTATTTCTATTTTTTTAATTAATGTGGTATATCCTATGATTGATTATCAGATATTAAACCTTGCTTCCATCCCAGGGATAAAGCCCACTTGATCAAGATGTATGGTCCTTTTCAATATATGTTGAAATTTGGTTTGTTAATATTTCATTGAACATTTTTATGTTCATCAGTGATATAATTTTAATTTTATAATTATAATTTTCTTATAATTTCTTTTTTTTTTGCTTATAATTTTCTTTCTTTTTGTTTTGTATGTAATTTTTTTTGTGTGTGATATCTTTCTCTGGCTTCTTATCTCTTGGCCTTGTAGAATAAAATTGGATTCATTCTTTCCCCCACAATTTTTTGGAGTAGTTTGAGAAGGCTAAGTGTTAACTGTTCTGTTTGGTAGAATTCACCTGTGAAACTGTGTAGTCCTGGACTTCTGTTTGTTGGGAGTTTTTCTATTATTGATTCAATTTCATTGATGGTAATTTGCTCATATTTTCTATTTCTTCCTAATTTAGTCCTAGGATATTGTACATTCCTAGGAATTTGTCAGTTTCTTCTAGGTTGTCTGTTTAATTGGCATATAGTTGTTAATAGTACTTTCAAATGATCATCTACATTTCTGTGGTATTGGTTGTATCCTCTCCTTTTTCATTTCTGACTATTTGATCCCTTTCTCTTCTTTCTGTTGATGAGTCTGACTAAAAGTCAGATTTCAATGAACCAGCTCCTAGTTTTACTAGTGTTTTCTATTGTTTCTTAGTTTCTTTTTTAATCAATTCTGCTCTGTAAATGTATGACTCTTTCCTTCTACTGACTGAATTTGTTTGTTGTTTTAGTAGTTTCCTTAGGTGTAAGGTTAGGTTGTTTATTAGAGGTTTTTCTTGTTTCTTAAGGTGGATTTCTGTAGCTGTGAACTTACCTCTTAAATTGCTTTTGCTGCACCTCATAGCTTTTGGGTCATTGTGTTTTTGTTTTTCCGTTTGTCTTCAGATGTTTTTTTATTTCCTCTTTGATTTCTTTAGTCTTTGAGTAGCATATTGTTTAGCTTCCACATGTGTGTATTGTGGGGCTTTTTGGGCATGTTTCTCCATTGTTGTTGATTTCTAGTCTCATGGTGTTGTGGTTGTAAAAGGCATTTGACATGATTTCAATCTTTTGAATTTTACTGAGACTTATTTTGTGACCTATCATGTTACCTGTCTTGCACTTGAAAAGAATGAATATTCTGTTGTTGAATGCAATTTTCTTTTTTTTAATTTATTAAGTCCAACTGGTCTGCTGTGTCATTTAAGACCAGCGTTTCCTTATCAGTTTTTTGTCTGGAAGATCTGTCCATTGATGTGAATGTGGTGTTAAATTCTCCAATATTTCTGTGTTTTGGTCAATTTTCCTCTTTATATCTGTTTGAATGATACATCTTCCAAATCAGTGTTGCATTAAGAATCCTGGAACATATATTCTTAAGACTGATTCTTTAAATTCTGTTGAATAAATTACTGAACATGAGATTTCTGAATTAAATGGTATCTCTCTATATATATATCTTACTAAATAATTGTCTTTTAAAAGTTATAGTCATCCATAACACCAATAGTTAGTATCTGAAAACCCCACCCAGTCCACCTCAGTTTTTCCTGTATTAAGATGTTCTTATCATTAATTTTTTTTTTTCCTTAAAATATGGAACGCTTCACGAATTTGCGTGTCATCCTTGCGCAGGGGCCATGCCAATCTTCTCTGTATCGTTCCAATTTTAGTGTATGTGCTGCCGAAGCGAGCACTCTTATCATTAATTTTTGCCAATATAAATGATGAAAACTAGTATCTCTTATTTGAAGTTGCTTTTGTCTAAAGTGCTGTTGGAGTGATCCATTCATGTGTGGGTTTTTTTTTTTTCTTTGCTCAGTGATACTTGCTCTTTCTTCTGTGATTTCCCTGCTCATGTATTTAGTCTGTATTTATATTGAGTTGTTTAACCCTTCTTATCCATTTGGAGAGCTCTTTGTATGTTTGTGATATAAACTACATCTCATATGTCATTAAAAAATATTTATTTATTTGGCTGTGTTGGTTCTTAGGTGTGGTATGCATGATATTCATTGCATCACGTGGGATCTTGCATTGCAGCACGCGGATTCTCTAGTTGTGCCACACAGGCTCTCTAGTTGTGGTGCATGGGCTCCGGAGAGCACAGGCTTCAGTAGCTGTGGCATGTCGACTCTCTAGTCGTGGCACGTGGGCTCTGGAGTGTGCAGGCTCAGTAGTTGTGGTGCATGGGCCTTTAGTTGCTCCATGGCATGTGGGATCTTAGTTACCCAACCAGGGATCAAACCTGCACCCCCTGCATCGCAAGGCGGATTCTTAACCACTGGACCACCAGGGGATCCCCTCATCTGCCATTTTGATGACAAATATTCATTCTCATGCATTTTTTAACTTTAAAAATTTTATCTCTTGCCATCTGAAAATGCTTATGTTTTATGTAACCAAATATGTTCTCATATTGCCTCAGAATTTCCTTTTATTCCTAAGACAGAATAAATGTCATTTGGACTATTTAGAATAAGAAGAAAATCAGATGTGTGGAAATTACAAGTTGTGAAATGAAATTCTTTCAAGGTAGTTTCAAAGACAAAAACAAAACAAAAATCAAACCAAAACCAAAAAGCCTATGGAGCAGTGTTGGAATTATTGACTTGAGGACTGTCATTGATAAACAATGCCAGACTCAAGTTAATGTTTAAATTTTAGTCAGCAATATGCTGTTGCTGTAGGGAAAAGTCCAATGTGAATTGTAAAAATCAGGTTTGATTTGTACAGGGATGATATTTTGATTTAAAAGGAGTATGAGGAAATAGGGAGGGAGATGAACAGGGGCCTAGTAGAGTCAGGGAAATGTAATATTACATAAATTGAGAAACAGGTATTAGCCTAAGTGAAACTCTTCTGTTTTCTTTAGCTGGTGCTTATCAAACTTAAACTCTGACCTGAATAATATTCTATTGTGTGAATATATATGTACCATATCTTTTTAATCTTTGCTTGCTTCCATATCTTGGCTATTATGAATAATGATGCAATGAACTTAGCAGTGCATACATATTTTCTAATTAATGTTTTCATTTTGGGGGGATAAATAACCAATAATGGAATTTCTGGATTCTTTGGCAATTCTATTTTAATTTTTTGAGGACTCTCCATACAGTTTTCCACAGTGACTACACCAATTGACATTCCTACCAATAGTACCAGGCTTCTCAGGTGGCGCTAGTCCTGAAGAGCCCTCTTGCCAACTCAGGAGGGGTAAGAGAAGTAGGTTCAGTCCCTGGGTCGAGAAGATCTCCTGGAGGAGGAAATGGCAACCTACTCCAGTATTCTTGCCTGGAGAGTCCCATGGACAGAGGAACCTGGTGGGCTACAGTCCACAGTGTCGCAGAGTCGGACACAATTGAAGCAACTTAGCACATATCAATAGTTCCAGAGGATTTCCTTTTTTTCCTTTTTTCCATGCCTGTTATTGCCAACACTTATTTGTTGTCTTTTTAAAAATAGCCATTCTGATAGGTGTAAGGTGATTGCATGGTGGTTTTGATTTGTTTCTTTAATGATTAGCAAAGTTGACCCCTTTTCTTGTGCCTGTTGGCCATCTGTATGCCTTACTTGGAAAAATGTCTGTTCAGAGCCTCTGCCCATTTTCCAGTAGGGCAAAGGCTCTGAACAGACATTATTTTTTAATGTTGATTTATATATGTTCTTTATATATTTTGGATATTAACCACTTGTTGGATATAGCATTTGCAACTATCTTCTCTGATTCAGTGGGTAGCATTTTTGTTTTGTTGACAGTTTGCTTCACTGTACAAAAGTTCTAACTTCAAGGTAGTCCCATTTGTTTATTTTTGCTTTTGTTTCCCTTGCTTGAGGAGACATATAAAAAATATTGTTAAGACAGGTATTAAAGACTTACTGTCTATGATTTCTTCTGGAAATTTTATGGTTCAGGTCTTAACATTTATGTCTTTAATTCATTTTGTATTTATTTTTGTGTATGGAGTAAGAGAGTAGACCAGTTTGATTTTTTGCATGTCACTGTTCAGTTTTCTTGTCCTCATTTATTGAAGAGGTTGTCTCTCCCCCATTGTGTATTCTAGCCTCCTTTGTCATCATTTAATAGCCCATGTGAGTGGGTTCGTTTCTGGACTCTCCATTCTGTTCCATTGAGCTGTATATTTTTTTTGTGTGTGTATGCCATTACTATACTGTTTCCATTAATATATCTTTGTAGTATAATCTGAAGTCAAGGTACACGACACCTAAACTTCTGTTCTTTCTTAAGATTTTTTTTTGTTATTCAGGATGTTTTGTGTTTCCATATAATTTAAAAATTATGTCCCAGTTCTGTGAAAAATGCTATTGATAGTTTGATAGGCAATGTATTGATTCTATAGATTGTCTTGGGTAGTACAGTCATTTTAACAATATGAAATTGTTCCATTCATTAGCATGGTATATCTTTTCATCTATTCATGTTGTCTGTAATTTTTCTCATCAGTTTCATATAATTTTCTGAGTGCAGCTCTTTTACCTCCCTATTTAGACTTATTTTTAGGTATTGTATTCTTTATAATGTGATTGTAAGTGGGATTTACCCTTAATTTCTTTTAATAATTTGTTGTTAATAATAGAAGTTCAACATATATCTCTATATTAAATTCATACTCTTTAGTAGTTTCTTTAGGATTTTCTATGTAGATGGTGTCGTGTTATCTAATAGTGATAGTTTTACATCTTTATATCCAGTTTGGATTCTTTTTATCTCTTTTACTTGTCTGATTGGGGTAACTTCCACTAATATGTTGACTAAAAGTGGCAAGAGCAATTTCCTTGTTCCTGATTGCAGAAGAAATGCTTTCAGCTGTTTACTGTTGCGTGTGATATTAACTGTGGGCTTGTCATATATGGCCCTTGTTGTGTTGAATTTTATTTTCTCTGTACACAGTTTGTTGGGATTTTAAGTTCTAAATGCATGTTGAATATTGTCAAAAACTTTTCCTGTATCTTTCAAGATGATCATATGATTTTTATTCTTCAATTTGTTAACATGGTGTGTCATATAGATTAATTTTTGAATATAGAGCCATCCTTGCATCCCTGGGATAAATTCTTGATCATGCTGTATGATATTTTTAATGTAATTGTTGAATTCAGTTTGGTCATATTTTCTTGAGCATTTTTGCCTCTGTGTTCCTAGGTAATATTGGCCTATACTCTTTTTGGTGTGGTATCTTTGTGTGTTTTGTTTTCAGAGTGATACTGGCCTTGACATGTATTTGGAAGCACTCCTTCTTCTGCAATTTTTTAGAATAGTTTTTTAAAAATTAAAAAATTTTTAAAAGTTAGGTGTTAACTGTTCTCTAAATGTTTGGTAGAATTCACTTGTGAAGTTACCTGGTCCTGGACTTTTATTTGTTGGCAGTTTTTTTTATTACTGTTTCAGTTTCATTACTGATAATTGGTTTGTGTGTATTTTCTGTTTTTCATATTTTCTATTTCCTCTTGATTCAGTCTTGGGATATTACACATTCCTAGGAATTTGTCAGTTTCTTCTAGGTTGCCACTTAACTGGCATATAACTGTTCCTAGTACTCTCTTATGCAGGCTTCCCAGGTGGCGCTAGTGGTAAAGAACCCGCTTGCCAATGCAGGAGACATAAGAGATGTGGGTTTAATCCCTGGGTGGAGACTGTCCCTTAGAGGAGGGCATGGCAACCCATTCCAGTATTCTTGCCTGGAGAATCATATGGACAGAGGAGCCTGATGGGCTACAGTCCATAGTGTCACAAAGAGTTGGACACGACTGAAGCGATTTAGCACTCAGACATTCTCATGATCCTTTGTATTTGTATGGCATTAGTTGTATCCTCACCTTTTCCATTTCTGACTTTATTTATTTGGTTCCTCTCTCTTTTTTCTTGATGAGTCTGGCTAAAGGTTTGTCACTTTTGCTTTCTCTTTTCAATGAACCAGATGTTAATTTCACTATTATTTTCTTTTTTTTAGTTTCTACTTAGTTAGTTCTTCTCTGAGTTTATAATTCTTTCCTTCTACTAACCGTAGATTTATTTGTTCTTTTATTAGTTTCCTTAGGTGTAAGTATAGGTTGGTTATTAGAGATTTTTCTTGTTTCTTGAGGTAGGCTTCTGTTGCTATATAATTATCTCTTACAACTACTTTTTTACATCCCATAGCTTTTAAGTCATTGCATTTTTGTTTTTTCATGTGTCTTCAGGTATTTTTTGATTTCCTCTTTGATTTCTGTAGTGATCCATTGTTTGTTCAGTAGCATATTATTTTGCTTCCATGTGTTTGTATTGTATTTTCTGCACATTTCCTCCTTGTAGTTGATTTCTAGTCTCATAGTGTGGTAGTTGGTAAAGATGTTTGATATGATTCAAAGTTGTAAACTTTTATTTTATGGCCTATTATGTATCTATCCTGGAGAATGATGCAAGTGCATTTGAATGTGTATTCTGCTGTTCTGAATACAATTTTTTAAATATAATTATAAAATCCAACTGGTTTACCATGTTGTTTAAGACCAGTGTTTCCATACTGATTTTCTGTCTGGAGATCTGTCCATTGATGTGAGTGTGGTGTTAAATCTCTCCCAATTTTTGGACATTCCCTGGTAGCTCAGTGGTAAAGAATCCACCTGCCAGTGCAGAGACACTGGTTCAATCCCTGGTCTGCGAACATCCCACATGCCACAGAGCACCTGAGCCTGTGCGTCACAACTGCTGAGCCAATGCTCTATAGCTCAAGAATCACTCTACAGCAAGAGAAGTGACTACAGTGAAAAGCTCACACACTACCACTAGAAAGTAGCCCTCACTCGCAGCAACTAGAGAAAAGTCCGTGCACCAATGAAGACTCAACATAGCCAAAAATAAATAGAACAAATAAATAAAATTATTTTTAAAAATTCCCCCTAATTTTTGTGTTGCAGTGAATCTCTCCCTTATGTCTGCTAGTATTTATGCCTGTTCCTCCTCCCTACCCCCCCGATCCTGGCCCTCAAGCAGTGTTGCAGTAAGCATCCTGGTACATATATCCTTATGACTGATTCTTTAATTTATTTTGAATAGATTTCCAACCATGGGATTTATGAATTAAATGTTATCTTTATATGTATCTTAATAAATAATTGTTTTTAAAAGGTTTTGTCACTCACACTCCAACCAACATAGTTAGTACCTGAGATCTATATCTATTCTGCCTTGTTTTTTCTGCATTTAGATGTTATTTTTATTAATTTTTCTTAATATGATTGATGAAAATTTGTTTCTCCTTATTTGCAGTTGCATTCTTCTAAACTACTACTGGAGTTGAACATCATGTCTTTTTTGACCAATGACACTTGCTTTCTCTTTTTTGATTTACTTAACTATGTACTTAGTCTGTATTTATATTGAGTATGGAACCCTTTGTATGTGATATAAACTGCCATCTTGTCTGTCATTTTAGAGGCAAATATTAATTCTCATGTTTTTTTTTTAACTTAAAATTCTATTTCTTGCCATTTGAAAATCTTATGTTTTATGTAATCAAATATGTTTATCTTTTCTCATGTTGCCTCTGAATTTCCTTATCTTACCTAAGGCAATAAATATCATTTACATTATTTAGAATAAGAAAGAAATGAGATGTGTGGGAGTAAGAACATGTGAAAATGAATTTCTTCGAGTTAATTTCAATGAAGAAAAAAGCCTAGAGTTGTGGTAGTATTATCAATTTGAGTCAAAGATGAACAAAGCCATACACTAGTTATGTTTTTACTGCCATCAGTAATATACTATTTCACTGGGGAGAAGTGCATTGTGAATACAAACTCAGACAGTTATCAGTATTTAAATTTTAATCAATAGTATACTATTGCAATAGGGAAAAGTCAGTGTGAATTGTAGAAATCAACTTTGATTTGTATATAGATGATCTCATGTTTTAAAAGGAGAATGAGGGGATGGAAGTTGGGGAATTAGCATGGGCCTGGTGCCGTCTATGGGGTCGCACAGAGTTGGACACGACTGAAGCGACTTAGCAGCAGCAGCAGCAGGTGGAGTTCAGCTCAGTTCAGTTCAGTCGCTCAGTCGTGTCCGACTCTTTGCGACCCCATGAATCTCCCCGTCCATCACCAATTCCTGGAGTTCACTCAGACTCACACCCATTGAGTCAGTGATGCCATCCAGCCATCTCATCCTCTGTCATCCCCTTCTCCTCCTGCCCCCAATCCCTCCCAGCATCAGAGTCTTTTCCAATGAGTCAACTCTTCGCATGAGGTGGCCAAAGTACTGGAGCTTCAGCTTTAACATCATTCTTTCCAAAGAAATCCCAGGGCCGATNACTCACGTCGATCGAGTCCATGATGCCATCCAGCTATCTCATCCTCTGTCATCCCCTTCTCCTCCTGCCCCCAATCCCTCCCAGCATCAGAGTCTTTTCCAATGAGTCAACTCTTCGCATGAGGTGGCCAAAGTACTGGAGCTTCAGCTTTAGCATCATTCCTTCCAAAGAAATCCCAGGGCCGATCTCCTTCAGAATTGACTAGTTGGATCTCCTTGCAGTCCAAGGGACTCTCAAGAGTCTTCTCCAACACCACAGTTCAAAAGCGTCGATTCTTTGGCACTCAGCCTTCTTCACAGTCCAACTCTCGCATCCATACATGACTACAGGAAAAACCATAGCCTTGACTAGACGGACCTTAGTCGGCAAAGTAATGTCTCTGCTTTTGAATATGCTGTCTAGGTTGGTCATAACTTTTCTTCCAAGGAATAAGTGTCTTTTGATTTCACTGCTGCACTCACCATCTGCAGTGATTTTGGAGCCCAGAAAAATAAAGTCGGACACTGTTTCCCCATCTATTTCCCATGAAGTGATGGGACTGGAAGCCATGATCTTCGTTTTCCAAATGTTGAGCCTTAAGCCAACTTTTTCACTCTCCTCTTTCACTTTCATTAAGAGGTTCTTTAGTTCCTCTTCACTTTCTGCCATAAGGGTGGTGTCATCTGCATATCTGAGGTGATTGATATTTCTCCCAGCAATCTTGATTCCAGCTTGTGTTTCTTCCTGTCCAGCATTTCTAATGATGTATTTTGCATATAAGTTAAATAAGCAGGGTGACAATATACAGCCTTGACGTACTCCTTTTCCTATTTGGAACCAGTCTGTTGTTCCATGTCCAGTTCGAACTGTTGCTTATTGACCTGCATACAGATTTTTCAAGAGGCAGGTCAGGTGGTCTGGTATTCCCATCTCTCTCAGAATTTTCCACAGTTTATTGTGATCCACACAGTCAAAGGCTTTGGCATAGTCAATAAAGCAGAAATAGATGTTTTTCTGGAACTCTCTTGCTTTTTCCATGATCCAACAGATGTTGGCAATTTGTGAATAGGTAACTTAAAAATTCAAGAGGCATGAAAGCATGAAAAATCTTCCTCCCAACCCTCTTCTCCATCTATCCAGCTTCCTTCTTGAGGTAGCCAATGTGACCTATTTCTAGTTCATCCTCTATGGATACTACAAGTATATTTTATACAGCTGTTTCCTGCTTTATCAATGTTAGACTATTTCTATGCCCTTAACGCTATGATAGATGAAGATCTGATTCCCAACACACCTCATCCCTTTCTCTCTACATCTAGTAGTTTTTTTCTTTTTTTCCCCAAGTATCACACTGTTTATTGATAGATACAAGTTATAAAATCAGGACATGAACATGACTGGATAAATTAAGTGGACTTCATTTCAATATTATAATAAGAGGGACCAATTAAAATTCTCACCATTTGTTTCACACCCACAAAGACCACTTCAAGGGCATTTAGAATCTCTCAAGGGCTTCCCAGGTGGCACTAGTGGTAAAGAACCCACCTGCCAGTGCAGGAGACATAAAGAAGCAGGTTCAATCCCTGGGTTGGGAAGATTCCCTGGAGGAGGCCATGGCAACTCACTCCAATATTCTTGCCTGGAAAATCCGATGGACAGAGGAGCCTGGCCGGTTACAGTTCATATGGTCGCAAAGAGTTGGACATGACTGAAGCTACTTGGCAAGCATACACAATCTCTCAAAATTTCCTAATAGTTCCTAATCTCTCCTACTGACTCCCTTTATATAATGTTAAATAACATTCTAGTGTTATAATCAATTTCTATTTTTTTTTTTTTGTTTGTTGTCACTGTGCAGGCATGTGGGATCTCAGTGTGCTAACCAGGGATCAGGGATCGAACCTGTGCCCCCTGCAGTGGAAGTGCAGAATTTTAACAACTGGAAAGTCCCAGCATGTTAAAATTGTGTTCTATTTTATCTGCTGCAAAAGCACTGCCCTGTCATTCCTAGCTGTGTCCACTTCCCCAATTTTTAGGTGGTACTTTTATATCGGTGAGGTTGACAATCAGAGAGGCCACACTGGGTCTTCTGTGCTCCGTCTCTAGACTGATTATAAAGGTCAAATGCTAACAAACAGTGTCAATGTCATCACGATCCGGGTTGGTGCCCAGTGTGAACCAGGCTGGGCTGCTCGTGGTGAGACCCACTCAGACAGGTCACTGTGTGAGCTGAACTGGTTGTGAAATACTTTTTCTATTATCCCTGATGTGTTTTTTCTCCAAGAAATTCTTATGGGTTGGTTGTGTCTCCTCTCTCTCTTCTGTTTTCTGTCTCTGGTTTTGATTTTTGTATTATGTTCTGTGATGCTGTCCTCCCACCCTTCTACCGAATGTCACACTTTGATCATCTTTAAATTTCCCAGAATTCTTTCTTTTCGTTTGGCCTTTCATCATCCTATTTTTGTTCTGTGGATGTCATTTCTTTCTTAATCACTCTCTCTGATGATACTAATTAGAAGAGGTCTGCTTTTTTCAAGTTTTCTCCATAACTTGAATTTTCTCTGGGTTTATCTTTTCCTTTGGGGTCATGGCTTGTTATGATTTTTTGTCTTCATCGTTCCCTTGTGTGTTGGAAGACTTCCTCCAGGACTTTTTCTCACCCTTCTTCCAGGGGAGGTGGTGACTGATCTGACTGGTAAAATTGGAACAAGTAAACTGGGAACGCTCAGTTGAGCTCATGCCCTTTCTTTTCAGGGGTGAGCACAAGTCCCACTCTGCCCCCCTAACAATGCCCTAGACCAGGTAAGTCTGTCTGAGGATGGGGGTCCCCACTAGGAGGGCCACTTGCTCACAGACATCTTCCACATCCTCCAGCCTAGCCTTTATAGGTGATATTTTGGCCAAATATCTTTCATTTCTCAATTTGCTTAGAACTCGGGTATAGAATAAGATCAAGAGTATACTTGGACTTTCCCGGCCATCCAGTGGTTAAGACACCATGCTTCCAATGCAGGGTGTGTGGGTTTGATCCCTTGTTGGGGAACTAAGATCCCCAACCCACATGGCATGGCCAAAAAATGAAAAAATGGAAAAAAAGAGAAAATGAAAAAAAAAGTGGCACAGGTTTAAAAAAAAGAGAGAGTATACATATATGCAGACCAGAAAACCCCCCAAGACATTTTTGACAGTGCTGGGGGTTTCCTGATCAGACTTCAGCATATGGACAGGTGTTCTGAGTAAGGTGAGTAAGGCTCATGTTAGGCCCAGTGGGTTTTTATACTTGTGTGGTTGACTTTCAACTTCTATGACTTCAGTGAAAGTCTTTAGGCCAACCCTGTGTTATTTTGACCTTGGCAGATGGCTGTAGCTTTGTCTATGAATGAGTGGCTTTCTCTATAAAGACAGGATGTTTGAAGTAAGACAATTTCTAGGAAATGGGGCTTGGGCAGGGGAGAGATGTAGTCTGCAAGGGTGGCCTTAATTAAGAGTTCTGTGGTGGATGAAGAGTCTGTTCTGGGACTTCCCTGGTGGTCCAGAGGTTAAGAATGTGCCTTCCAATGCCCAAGATTTAGTGGGATTAAGTGACTTGCTAGTTACTGCCGGAGCTGGGGCTAGAACCCCACCCTCCTGATTTCAATCCCCCACTACCTCGGTTCATCATTACCTCTCAACTTCTCTTGAAATCGTCACTCTTTTACTCTTTTTTTTCAAGCCTAAACACTCACAGGTATGGCCATCCATTAGGAAAGGCTTCTCACCTCTGTATCCTGGGCCAAATAATTAGGGGTTGTCCCCTTCATGTGTGGGGAAAAAATGGGCCTGTAGGGTCAGCTGCCAACAGCGTCATTTTCGGGAGAAGTATTTGTAGGGCACCTCATGTTAGGTCTCTGGTGGGGGGGTCTCACACAACATCTTGAGGACTTCTAGTTTGTAACAGTAAGCAAACAGGGAACTGAAATTTCTCCTTTGTTACTGAAAGTGTAAGATGCAAATTCAGCTTTCAATAGAACTTCAGAATCAGGCATGCTGAGCCACCTGCTTGCAGCTAGCACTGTGCTGACCCTGGGCTCCTGCCAGGCCAACTAAAGTAAGAATCTCTGGGGGAGCCTGGAAATCAGCCGTTTGAAACCTCCTTCCCCGTCAGAGTCGCCCAGAGATGGGAAACCCTGAACACAGCACTAGAGGTCTGGGAAGAGGCCCAGAGTCCAGCTATATTACATTTCAATCCAAATCTTGAGTAAATAATTTTAATCATTACTCATTTGCTTGGATCCCTGAAAATATATATTTTCCCTAGGTCCAATTCTGACACACAGCAGAGGTTAGGGACCTCTGGTTTGGAAACTGCCCTAGAAGTCCCAGAAATGGGTCAGAATGGAATCTTCTTTGTGTGTGTGTGCACACTGGATCTTGGTTGCAGCACATGGGCTTAGTTACCCCGAGGCACGTGGGATCTTAGTTCCCTGATCTGGGATCAAGCCGGTGTCCCCTGCATTGGAAGTCAGAAGTTACTTTCAAGGGAGGGGAGCTGGTGACTAGAGAGCAGAAGTTAAAAGGGATAATTCTTACTGGATACGTTTTTGTCCTTTTGAATTTCAAACCACGTGGATATATTTATATTACCTACTAAATCAATGATAGAAAATTCAATGATAGACTGGAAGAGTTTTGAACTCTTGATAATAGCACTTATATTCTGCCTGATAGGAGAGTTAATTGTGCATGTATCTGGAAGGCGAGCACCTTCTGGATTATCTAGCCCTCTCACAGGAAATAACCCGCTCTACCTCCAGATGACAACTCCAGGTTCCAACACGCTTGTATTCCTCCAGGTCCAAGCAGCAATGTGACATCCTTACCCCATCCCCTGAGCAAAAACCCATTTGCCACACAGATTTCATCATTTACTGTCTCAAGGACCTTCTCCAAAGGGCCCCAACAAAGGATGGCGAACACTGCTAGCTCCAGGTAAGCTGTGGGAAGGGCTCCCCGGAGACAGTGCCCCTGTGCCTTTGTAACCCTCCCAACTGACTTAGCTTTCTGAGCCAGAGGCAGCAGTCTAAACAAGGTGCAGAGTGGGAGGCAGACAGGACTATAAAGAGGAGGGGGTAGAATTAGACAGGGAGAAATAAACAGAAAGGAAGCATCCTAGAAATCAGGAACCTGGGAGAGTTACCACCTCGGAAAATGGAAAACATAGGTACGAGGCTCACCTCGCGCAGCTTCTCCTGAGCCTCAGCCAGGGCGGCTTGCTTCTCCTGAAGCTGGGCCAATGCGGTGTTCATGCGGATCCGCTTGGGCTCCACCACCCGGTATAGCCGCCCGTAGAGCTTTAGAGAGACAGCAGGCACTCTCTCACTCACCACCCACTTACCTGCCATGAGCCTTCCATCCCCCTCCTCCCACCCAGCCTCACTGCTCCCACCCAGCCTGTCACTGCCTACCTCCATGGCCCGAACCCACATGCAGAGGGACTTGGCGGCCAGTGACACGCGGCCAATGATGTCAGGCTGGAAGTCAGGCTGGGCGCAGTAGGCTCCAATCTTCTTCAGGACCTTGTCTGAGATATTGTCTTTATCGAAGTGGATCAGTGATTTGATGAAGTTCTGTTCCCCTGGGGGATGAAGATTGGGGGCCTCACCTCCACTGCTCAGGCACAGCCACATGCTTCCTGGGCTCAGTTCCCAAGGCCTGACCTCATCCCACAGTCCCTCCACTGGCCATGCTCCCTCATCTAGACCCTTGAGGCTCCCAGAGCCTCCACAACCTCCCCAGCCTCTCCTCCCATCATGTACATTCCACCCTCTCAGCCTGACCACCCATCCCATGCACCATTCTGACTATATACTTTGCACCTTATTCTAGGGCAGGAGTCACCAAACTATAGCTTACAGGCTATATTCCACCAACAGAACTCAGAGCAGGAAAAATATCACAAGAGTAAGACAGAGCTTGTTTTCCCTTTTCTGATTCTTATCCTTTTGGGGGGTGGGGGGCAAAGGCACTCCTGTCCTTAGATTCTGTAATACATTCCAATATCCTTACAGGTTCTCCCTTTGTGTGTGTGTGTGTGTGTGTGTGTGTGTGGCTGAGTCATGGGGCATGTGGGATCTTCTGACGAAGGATTGAACCCATTCCCCTTCACTGGAAGTGCAGTCCTAATCACTGGACCACCAGGAAAGTCCCTCTTTCTTTTTTCTTTCGTTTGCTTAAATGAAGATGAGTTACCTACAACCAAAGACCTTAACTGATGGTTATGCCTCGTCTTCCCCTCCAGGCTCTGTGCTTTGAGAGGGGGCACAGTGCATCCTTCATCTCTGTCTCTCTGAGCACCTGACACCCAGTAGATGATCAGAGGAATGCTGGGTGGGCTGGCATAAATTACCTTCCAGTTTCCTGGCTCACCTAGCTGCCTCTTTGCCTCTGCCCAGGTGGGATCATTGCCTCGAAGGATCATGACTGCCTGCAATACCATCTCCACCTGGGCCGGGGGCCGTCCATAAGACTTGATCTCTCCTATGTCCTTCTTGTTCAGAGACTCCAGGGCCTAAGAAAAGGGATGAATTTGAGGACCAGAGTCAACTCAGGTGGCAAGATGGGTCCTTTATGGAGACAGGACTTAGCTGAAGTTCCCCTCTTCTCCTCCCTTCCAAGGGGACTTTGAGAACAAGGAAGGCCAGCTCAGTTTCCTTCCTGTGCCTTCCCATCCTGATACCCGCATGGCCTCTTCCAGAGCTGGTAACGCCTCTTCCAGATCCTTCTGGGCATTGTCAGCCAGTGCCTGGCACTTGACTTCCTCAATCGCAATCTTCTCGCTATTGGCTGTGACGGCCTAGGGATGAAGAGAAGACGAAGGTTTTGTCTTCACCTTGAGCAGAAGTGGGGATGATGTTGCTAGTGGTAATGATGCAAGAGAAAGCTAAAGAAGACTTGAGGAGTGGAACTGGCATCTGCTGCGCTATAACTGATGGAGGCTGGGAAGCCCCTCTGCCCGGTGGGCACAGGGAATAGGGGACATGAGGGGCAGGGGCAATCCAGGGGGGCGGGGCACCTTCTGCTGCTCATCTGCTTCCCGCTTCTGCTGCACGATGATGACCAGGTACTCCTCGCACTGCTTCTGGAACTCAGCCACCTTTTTCTTGGCATCCTCCAGCTCCAAAGACATCACTTCCACCTTTTCCCTAGTTTCATCTATCTTAAACAGCCCTGTCCGCAGCTTATTGGCCTGGTCCAGCAGCTCCTGCCGCTTCTCCGCCAGCAACCTAGGGGACAGAGTAGGATCAGGAACCCCAGGAGGCTGGACCCTCAGAAAGGAGAGGCCCATGTGGCCTCCTTTCCCAGCATGGCTCTGGTCCCTGACTTTCTGCTTGTTGCCACCACCACCACCCTAGTCAGATCTGTATCATTTCCTTGCCTGGATCATTGCCAACAGCCTCCCAACTGGTCTTCCTGTTTCTGGACTCTCGTCCCTCTCATTTATTCTACACACCATTGTCAGAGTTGGTGTGCTGGCTACTGTTTTCATTGTACCACTTCCCTACCTGAGGCCTTTCTACTGTGCAGCAATTCCCCACTGTGCAGCAGGCAGTGGGGCTGCAGTGAACCAGAAAATACAAGCTTCTCTCAAGGGGGTGGCCATCCCTGGACTTCAGTTCAATTCAGTTCAGTCGTGTCTGACTCTTTGTGACCCCATGAACTGCAGCACGCTAGGCCTCCCTGTCCAACACCAACTGCCGGAGTCTACCCAAACCCATGTCCATTGAGTTGGACATCCAGCCATCTCATCCTCTGTCATCCCCTTCTCCTCCTGCCCTCAATCATTCCCAGCATCAGGGTCTTTTCAAATTAATCAGCTGTTCATATCAGGTGGCCAAAGTATTGGAGTTTCAGCTTCAACATCAGTCCTTCCAATTAACACCCAGGACTGATCTCCTTTAGGATGGACTATTTGGATCCTCTTGCAATCCAAGGGACTCTCAAGAGTCTTCTTCAACACCACAGTTCAAAAGCATCAATTCTTCAGCACTCAGCTTTCTCTATAGTCCAACTCTCACATCCATACATGACTACTGGAAAAACCATAGCCTTGACTAGACGGACCTCTGTGGACAAAGCCCTGGGCTTCAGCCTGGTTTTTTCCATTTGAGAGTGAATGTAGAATTGTATTGCCACAATTTCTGATGTTTCAAGACAGACTGGAAATCTGGAGTTTTCCAAGGCTTCAAGTTTTAAATGTTGGCAACTCATTCACAAAGTTTTAATGTTGTGCAGTCCCCCCAAAAAAGTCTAAGAAAGATTGTTTTCTGAGTTAAATACTAAATATGGGCTTCCCAGGTGGTGCAGTGGTAAAGAATCCTCCTGCCGGTGCAGGACACACAAGAGATGAGGGTTTGATCCCTGGGTTGGGAAGATACGCTTGAGTAGGAAATGGTAATCCACTCCAGTATTTTTGCCTGGAAAATTCCATGGACAAAGGAGCCTTGGCAGGCTACAGTCCATGGGGTCAGAGTCAGACATGACTGAGTAACTGAGCACATAGGAACGTGCATGTCAGTTGCTTAACACAGTGACTGGGAAATCATAAACAGGATGTAAACCCATGGACCCAGGGAAGGCAAGGACTTGATTTTGTTAACTGGCATATATATTACAAGTATCTAAAATAGTGCCTGGCAAAGAGTACATGTTCAAAATACTTATTAAATGAATGAATTAATGTTGGCTATCATTATTATTACAAATGGCTTTTTCTTCACCTTGATTGAAATATTAAATCCAATAAACACGAGGGTTTTTTTTTTTTTACCTTTTTCTTATAACCTTCAAAGCAAATTATTGTGTTGTGCATGTAAAAAGACAGTCAGTACAACTTAATGAATGAATATATAACTTGGGAATGGTGGAAAATCTAGAAGATATTAAAGGCAGAGAGAAGAGGATATATATTGCCAAATACACCCATGATATAATGTCACAGTTGCAATGTGATTGGGATCAGGGACATCATTATTCCTGGAGATAAGGACACAGAGGTATATAAAGGGGTCACTGCCAGAGGGCCCCTGATATGGCCATGTCCCCTGGAACCCCTCTCTTGATTTAACTTCCTGGACAGAAACAAGCGCCCTGCCTCTCTGCCATTCAGTTCCCAGTCCTCGAGTCGGTCCCCTTGGCCAGCTCCTGGATATTTTCCAAGACATCATTTCACCAATAGCCCTGAAAAGACACCAAGCTCCTGGGAATTCCCCAGTGGTTCAATGGTTAGGACTCTGTGCTTTCACTGAAGAGAGCACAGGTTCCATTCCCAGTCAGAGACCTAAGATCCCACATGTCACAAGGTGTGGCCAAAACAAAACCAAAAAATCCACCAAGTTCCCAGGCCCTCTGTGCCCCTTACTCTTCCATCATACTTTTTATATCCAGACACAAGTTCCAGGTAGTTAGTGGGCGTGACGTAGTTGTGTCTTCGAAGTTCCAACAGCATCTTCTGGGAATATGTGGCCACTGACCAGTGCATAGTGACGAAGATCTGGGCCACTTTCTTGTGGATCTGAGATCAATGCATAGAGGTTATGAGAGGGCAGGAGTAGAGGCAAACGGAGAACGGAAATGGGTGGGAGTGCAGGGGTTGAGGAGAGATGGGGAGGAGGGCCTCACGTTCTCCTGGGTCCCCAGATCGGCTCCCATCAGGTACTTCTCAGCCACCTCCAGCAGGGCCTCGCGTGGCCACTCTGAGAACCAGTTAATGGTTGTGCAGTTCACCAGGGCCGGGTACTGGCGGATCCAGTTCCTGGCAGGGGTTGTGAGAGGAGGTTAAGTCCATTCGCAGACTCGGCCTTCAGTGACGGTCTTTGCCACAAGTTCACTCATTCCCTAGGAACCCCGAAGCCCCATCCTTGTGCTCCTGTGTCGCCTTGTCCAGATTCTGCTCCCTTCAAAGCTGGTTTGGTGCATGATTTAGAAACAGCTTCTGGGGTTAGAAAGAGCCAGTTTCACACCAACCAAATATGGATCTTGGGCAAGTGGCATAACCTTTTGAACATTAGTTTCCTCACCTCGAATAACGAATAACAAAGCATACTAACTAGAGTTGTTAGGGGATTCAATGGGGTGGCACATGCAGGATGCTTAGCCCAGAGCTTGGTATATGGTGAACACACCACAAGCCAAAAATATTCAAAGATAAACAAATTGGTGACCCCAACTGCCTCTCTGCATCAGTTCTCTGTCCTTCCCCTCCTTTCTGATGCCCTTGAAAATACAGAGAATGGATCCCATGTGGTGCAGACACACAGGGAATATTATTCAGCCTTAAAGGGGAAGGGGATTCTGATGCTGGCTACATGGATAAACTTTGAAGACGTTATGCTAAGTGAAATAAACCAGTCACAAAATGACAAATACTGCATGATTCCACGTCTATAAGATATCTAGGAGTGGTCACTCACAGAAACCGAAAGTAGAAGGGTGGCTACCAAAGCTTGGGGATGGTGGGAGAAGTGGGTATCCAGTTACAGTCTCAGACAAGAATGCTCTGGGGATCTGCTGCATAGCAGTGTGAATGTACTTAAAACCAGTTAAAATGGTAAAATTTAAGTTTTTTTTAAACCACAATTTAAAACTTGAAAATGAAAGAAAAAGAAAAAACAGCCTTCATCTTCCAGAAAAATAAACATAACTGATCTACCAAAAAGGAGAGGATGAGTCCCATGTAAGTAACAGGAACTCGCTGCAAGTAGGCACAGGCTGGGACTTCCCTGGCGGTCCAGTGGCTAAGACTCTGCGCCTCCAACGCAGGGGGCCCAGGCTTGATCCCTAGTAAGGGGACTAGATCCCACATGGCACAACTAAAGACCCGGCAGGAAGAAGCACACCCTTACGCAGGCTGCGACAATAAGACGCGGAGACTCAGAGACACGTGTGGCGCGGCTGGACAGGCTGGCGCTACTCCGGAGTCTTGGGGGCAGAAGGCAGGGAGACCAGGAGCGGGGAGAAGTGCCCCCCCCCCGCCACGCCGACCAACTCCTGAGGGAGAAGAAGGCGGACACGGGAGTCACCTGAAGGGGTCGCCCACGGGGCTGAGGCAGAGGACGATGTGCAGGTTGTTCCGCACGCGCTCGATGAGGTAGGTGAAGAGGCTGTCAGAGGACTCCGGCACCTGCTCAGCGCGCGCCTGGTCTATGATGAGCGTCTGGATCTGGTGAGCGCCGCCACAGTCAGAGGGTCGTTTCCAGGACAGCACCCAGGGCGGGAGGGAACAGCGGGGGACACAAGGTGTGGGTTTTAAGGCCGCTCTGCCCACCAGGGTCCGGGGAGGGAAGAAGGCCCAAGAGGAACAGTTCTTCCACCTAATGGAGAAGCTGGAGAGGGGGCGCGACAGCGGCATCCTCTGGACTTAGGAAAGCCAGAATCAACTGGTAGGGGGTGTAGAAGCATCGCACCTCTTCGAATTCATCCGCCTTATAAAGATTGGGGACCTCGCCCGAGCTAAGGATGTTGTTGATGTCCTCTAGGAATGATTCGTCAACAATCTGGGTGTCCACGAAAAGGAAGGACGTGGCCTTGAGCTCCACCCCAGCCTGGCGATACAGACGCTTGATATCTGGGCCAGAGGAGACAGAGACCTTTCAGATTCACCCTTCTGTCTGTCTTTCCTCTTCCGTTGATTAGAAAGCCCTCCCCCAGCCAGGGACACATACAGGACACCATCCTCCCTACCTGGCTTCTCTCCCTCCTATTTCATTCTCAGCCCCAAACCCACTTCCGTCTCAGAAACCCAGCCTTACCTTCTCGGAATTCCTGCCTCCGGTAATGCTTGGTGACCTCAATCTGGAAGGTGATGTACTCGCAGATGGATGAGGCCAGGCGGGCCAGACTCTGCCGCCCACTGCCCCCAATGCCCACCAAAAGCATGTTGCCCCGAGGCTGTCCAATGACCCGCACAATCCGTGTGACTGGAGGGAAAGAGGGAGGATAATGAGTTGGCTGAGCAAGTTCAGGGGACCTCCAGGCCCTAGGCTGGGGGCTGGGACACCTGACGCTGCAGTAGAGGGACCCACAAGTGTGGGAAGAGGTTAGTGCCTGAAGCTTGGGTAGAAATTCACTATTCAACCTTCACCATGTCTGTTAAATACCATCATCAGAGAAAAACTGTCCACCCATGGACACAAGCGCATCTGGGGTCAGGGAGGAGGGAAACTTCTGGGGCTCAATTTGAGAAAGATCTGGGAAGAGATCTCCATTTCCTTGGAGTACCCGGTCACTGGGATGCTAGAGAAGGGCTGGGAACAGGAAGTGCTCACTGTGCTCGATGGCCTCTCGGAAGAGCACTAGCTGCATTGGCACGACGGCAGGTGACAGGTTGTACTCGTTGAGTGCCGTCTCCATGGCTGTCTTCAGGACCGTCAGATCCGTCAGGTCCTCGTACACCTTGGGCTCCCGCAGGAAGTCCCCTGGGCCGTGGCAAGAGGGGGCAGATTCCAAATGCCTGGTCCTCCCCAGGCTTCCCCAGAGGGCCCTTCCTCCCTGGGCCCCAGTGCCCCACCTCTTCTTCTAACCCATCTCTTAAGACTCTCCAGCCTACAGGGGCCACAGCTCCTGGCTCACCAAAGATGGGAGAACGTTTGTTGGGACAAAGGTTATGAAACGTCAGGTCAAAGAAGGAGCCGAGTTTGTCACTTAGGATGCTCACGAAGGCTTCCATGTCTGTGGCGTCAACCAGTCGGTCAGAAAAGACTCTGTTGGAAGGGAGCTGGGGTTAGATCTGGGATTGAAGAGGAGAGTGGCCCTGGGGAGGGGAGCAGGAGATGGAGGTTGGGGAGTGGAGGCTTGGGCTTGGGGAGGCCTGGATCTGGTGGGCCACAGCACCCTCACCGGAAGCATTCGTGGATCCAAAGTCGGGTGATGCTGGACTTGGTATCATGGAAGTCCTTGTTGGCCCTCAGCATGCCCTGGAACACCTGGGAGAGGGGCGTGGCCAGTGGGATGGAGGGAGGGAAGAGGGTCCCTCCAGAAGTTTTAGCGGAAGTGGCATTCCAGGATGGGGTGATTTGGGGTGTGTGGGATGCTCCCGCACTCCGGGGCTCACTTTGAGGAGGGGAGAATACCTCCAAGGAGGCTGTGCTTGGCCCGGGGGCAGGGTCAGATGGAGTTTCACCTTGGAGATGTCTCGAAGGTTGAAGAGGTAGTGGATCTTGGCGGGTGTGGGCAGGAAGCGCTGCACCACAGTGTTGTACACGTCCAAGGTGGCCTCAGTCACCACGTTCCCAATGGGCTTCACCTCCTCCTCAAAGTCCTGGAGCTTCTGGTTGATCATGGTGCCAAATATCCGGATGATCTGGGACTCCTAGAAACAGGCACTCAGACTTAGTCTTGCAGCTCCTGGCCTTTCAGCCAAGGCGGGGACTCGGGTCAGTGGAGTAAAGTACTTGGGAGCAGAGTGGGGAGGGGGGCACAAAAAAACCTCTCAGAAATCAGGAGAAGTTATGCTTTAGTGTAATATTTAAAAATCAGAGTTAATGCAAACTGTCCACAATGAATAAATGCGAACATTTTAAATAAAGACAGGATCTGTACTGTTGGTTTTTCCTTTTGCCTTGGGCTCTCATGTGGTTCAGCATGGCACTATACTGATCTTGTTTTTGTTTAAAATGTTGGTGTTTTGTTCATCCTGAATTTTGGTATTGATTTTTTAAAATATTGCATTATTATTTGTCTTGATTTCTGAGGTTTGGGGACACCCCTGGGTTCCTCCCTTGCCTCCCCTAGCTGCTCTAGTCTCCTCTTTGGAGGGTGTGCCTGACTTCATCTGCTTGGGCCCCACTCTCTGCCCACTGGGACTGTCAGGCTTCACACACCAGAGCCAGCTCAGCAGAAGCAAAGGTGCCTGCACAAAGTCTCCCCTCCAAGTATCAGAGCTCCCTGGATGCAGCTTGTGATCTGTGCCCTCGTTCTCTAGGACACGGGTGGTTTTGCCTTCTACAGCCCCTCCCCCAGCCTTCAGGATGTCCTCACCGTGGGGAAGGTCATGTTGATGATGTTAAATCGACTCTGCAGCCTTGGGGAGATGACAGTCCGTCCACCCCCAGGAGGGCCCATGGCAGCCATCAGGAACATGTCCTAGACAACAAAGACCAGATGGGGCTGGTGGAGTTGGGGGAGACAGGCAGGAGGAGGGGAAAAGGAGAGGCAAAGAAATAGGGAGGATGTGAAAGGAGCCAGGAGGAAGAGAGGAAATGGAGGGACAAACGGGAAGAGGGAAGAGCAGGAAGAAACATGGAGTGATGGGGACGAAAAGGTGAGGGAAAGGAAGGGGTTTGGGACGCTTTTAATGTCCACAGAGTTACTAAGGCAACTAATTTGTTCTTCTTTCTTTCTCTTTTTTTGGCTGTGCCATTCAGCATGTGAGATCTTAGTTCCTTGACCAGGGATTGAACCTAGGTCCTTGGCAGTGGGAGCACTGAGTCCTAACCACTGGACTGTCAGGGAATTCCTTATTTGTTCTTATTTCATCATTATAATCCATGTTTCCAACTTGGAAAATAGAAGTAAGTTAAAAAACACACATACACACAACATTTGATAACATCTTCTGGACATTTTCTTCTATTTAATATACACATATTAATATATACTTGTATCTGTGTATGTATGTTCTTTCTCTGAAACATGTGAATCTATTATTAGTTGAGTTTTGGACCCTGAGTGTCAGATAGATGAGTGCCCCAGAAATCAGGCTGAAATGACTGCCCACTGATTCAGGAAAAAGAAACAAGATGCTCAGGATCCCATGGGAGAACAGCCAGGACTGACAGGAGATTCCTGGATCCTGGGTGGGGAGTGGAGAATTGGTATCAAGGAGGTGGTTCCTGAAACAGTGGGAGGCAGACAGGCCTGGAGAGGGGTGTTGTGGGCCGCTCTGGTTGGCATCAGCGTTGCCATGGAAGCAAGGTGTAAGAGGCCTGGGAAAGGAGTAGAAGTTGGAGGACAGGCTCCCTTGGTCACAAAGCACAGGGCAGTCAATGAAGAGAGTTACTGACAGGAATTGACTGAGGAGCCAGATGTCTGGGTTCTAAGAAAGGCAGGACTCTCCTCTGTTGGGAGGAACACAGGCTTACAGGACTTCATCCTGGGGTCCCAGTGGAGTAGGGACAGAACCCGTCACGGGAAGGAACAGAGACTCGAAGAAGAGATTCTCCGGATGCTTACTCGAATGTACTTGATGGTCTGCTTCGTTCGATCATACCAGAAGCCATAGTCAATCCAGAGGCGAATCAGCTCCAGAGGGGGCTGGGACCCAAACGTGTCCTTAGCTGGCATATTGAGGTCATCCATGAAGGTGATCATGCTTTTGCCCCCGAAAGGCACATAGACACCCTTGGTTCGCTTCTCCACCCTGCTCTCAATGATGCTCTGCACATTATTAGACGTGGTCTGGTGGGAAAGGTACAGAATGAACGCTTGGATCCCAAGAGAGAAATCCAAGGTTAGAGAGGCATGTCCAGTGGGCACTGGGCTCCCAAAGAGGAACAGAGACAGGGAGAGAGCAGGGGCTGGCAACCTGGCCTGGGGGTCCTGCCACACACCTGTGCAGACATGTTGACTGTGAGCACTGACCACTGGCTGGAGGGCAAGGACTGCAGGACACTCTGGGCGATGGAGGTCTTTCCAGTCCCCACAGGACCCACCAGCAGGACGGGGTTCTGGCTGGCCACCATGGTGCTCACCAGGTAGTTGTAGCGGACAGTGTCAACAGTGGGCACCATGATCTTATAGAAGGGGGAACTGGGGGTGGGGAAAGGGACTGTGTCTCAAGATCATGGCCCACTCTTTTCTAACTCCTGCTTCCTTCTGCTCCCCACTCTTCCTCTGGCATCACTGCTCTCTGATCACCCTGCCTCCTGTGGGGCCTGGGGATCAGGTATTCTCCTCAGGGACCCTGTCCCATTTCCTCTAGCTTCTGCTTCCTGTCCTGGAAAGTCATCTCAACTCTCTCGTCACATCTCCCCCCACCGCAATCCCAAGCCTGACCCACCCCCTAGGCCCGGCTCTGACTTTGGAGGGTAGCGCCAACTCTTAGGGAGCTTATCCTCAAACGATGTCCAGCTCCGCATCTTTGGGTCCACGAAATACTCGTACACTGTGTCCTGAGGACAGAATATGTGTCAGATTACCAAAGCCTGCCTTTGGCTTTATCTGCCCAGAAAAAGCACTCATAGATCACTGGGAGGAAGAAAGAGAGCTGGGTGGCAGGCTGAGGCTCAAGATGTCTGAGGATCAAGGATATAGAAAAATAGGACAGCTGGGCTGGAGGGCGCTGACCTTGTTGGGAAAAGTGCCCTCCATCTCTCGGAGGTAACTGTCAATCTTCTTGCGGCCCTCCTCATCCACAGAGGCACACACTGACCAGATCATGCTGAACACAAATGTCAGCTCTACCATGGAGGCAAAGTTCTCACTGTCAGCTGGGTTCACCTGCATGGAAAAGGAGAAGAGGAAATATCCTAAATCTATTAACTGAAGAGATGGAGACCATAATTTGAAGAGATATATGCACCACAATGTTCATTGCAGCACTATTCACAATAGCGAGAATGTGGAAACAACCTAGATTTCCATCAACAAAGGACTAGATAAAGAAGATGTGTACAGATATACAATGGAGTATCACTCAGCCTTTAAAAAGAATGAAATAATCCCATTTGCAGCAACATGGTTGGACCTGGAGATTATCATACTAAGTGAAGTAAGTCTGACAAAGAAAAACAAATATCACTTATGTGAAAAATCTAACAAATAATGATACAAATGAACTTATTTATAAAACACAAACAGACTCATAGAAAACAAACATATGGTTACCAAAGGGAATAGGGGAGAGGGACAAATTGGGAAGTTAGAATTAACATATACACATGACTATATATAAAACAGCTAAGCAACAAGGCTCTACTCTATAGCACAAGATCTCTCTTCTCAATACTCTGTAATGGTCTACATGGGGAAAGAATCAAGAAAGAGTAGATGTATTTGTATAAAGATTCATTTTGCCATACACCTGAAACTAATGCAACATTGTAAAGCAATTATACCTCAATAAAAAAATTTTTTTAAGCAACATAAAGGTAAATAGAAAAGAGAGAGAGAGACTTCCCTGGTGATCCAGTGGTTAAGAATCTGCTTTGCAATGCAGGGGACTTAGGTTCAATCCCTGGTTGGGAAACTAAGATCCCATATACTGTGGGGTAACTAAGCCTGAGTGCCACAACTAGAGAGCCCATGCAACTCAACACAGCCAAATAAATACATATTCTTTTAAAAAGAGAGATGGAAGAGTCTATTTTGGCAACTCATCACAAAGAATTAAAATTTCCCTCCCTTCCTGGTTCTGATTGGAAAACCATGTAGTCGTAGAGAAACCTAAATCAAAACATTTACATAAACTTCAGTTCAGTTCAGTTCAGTTCAGTAGCTCAGTCGTGTCCGACTCTTTGCAACCCCATGAATCGCAGCACGCCAGGCCTCTGTGGCCATCACCAACTCCCGGAGTTCACCCAGACTCACACCCATCGAGTCAGTGATGCCATCCAGCCATCTCATCCTCGGTCATCCCCTTCTCCTCCTGCCCCCAATCCCTCCTAGCACCAGAGTCTTTTTCAATGAGTCAACACTTCGCATGAGGTGGCCAGAGTACTGGAGTTTCAGCTTTAGCATCATTCCTTCCAAAGAAATCCTAGGGCTAATCTCCTTGCAGTCCACGGGACTCTCAAGAGTCTTCTCCAACACCACAATTCAAAAGCATCAATTCTTTGGCGCTCAGCCTTCTTCACAGTCCAACTCTCACATCCATACATGACCACAGGAAAAACCATAGCCTTGACTAGACGGACCTTAGTCGGCAAAGTAATGTCTCTGCTTTTGAATATACTATCTAGGTTGGTCACAACTTTTATTCCAAGGAGTAAGCATCTTTTAATTTCATGGCTGCAATCACCATCTGCAGTGATTTTGGAGCCCAAAAAAATAAAGTCGGACACTGTTTCCACTGTTTCCCCATCTATTTCCCATGAAGTGATGGGACCGGATGCCATGATCTTCGTTTTCTGAATGTTGAACTTTAAGCCAACTTTTTCACTCTCCTCTTTCACTTTCATCAAGAGGCTTTTTAGTTCCTCTTCACTTTCTGCCATAAGGGTGGTGTCATCTGCATATCTGAGGTTATTGATATTTTTCCCGGCAATCTTGATTCCAGCTTACTAAGCTACAAAAGCACCACAGGAAGTTGTGCTGAGACTCTGGTGTTTGCCGTATTGAATCCAGAGTCCTTATTCTGTCCTTCCAGCTCACACCCGTACACATCTCACCATCCTCTTCTCAGGGTCTCTGCTACAGCTAAGAGGTACCGCACATCAACACCACCCATCAGCCCACCCTGCCCAGTTGGGGGCTGGCTCTCCTATCTGTGTTTCTGCAAAAGTCATCCTGTTTGCATAGACTGCCCTCCTCTCTTTGTTCTGTTCATCATCCTTCTTCCCCCAGCAGTCTTCCTCAGGAGTTGAGTGCCATTAATACTATGTTACTACCATTTTCCTACACGTCACCTTGCAAGTTCACCTACATAGTTTTAATTTATGTTAATCATACCGGGAATGACACATACTGTTATAGATCTTAATTGTTATATAACTGTATATTAATAGTTGAATGAGCTAACGATGCCCTTAAAAACAATATGAACCATTTCTAGGCAGTGATTTAATCTCAGTAGAAAAATATCCAATTTTGGTCCTTACACTATAATTCTAAACTAAACAAAAATATTCTTCAATATCAGTTAATCTGGAAATTTCTAAAGCCCCTCATCAGACTAACTGGGGAGTCCTCCCAGCAAAAACAGTATCCCAAGGGCTCACAGATTCCAAGATTTAATGCTTAATTTCAGAAAGAATGGAGAAATGAGAAACCAAATGAACTATCCCCAGCTCTTAAATACAGGCAGAAAATCATAGTGAGGCCCATTGTGCTCTCTATGTGATTTGGATATAAATACATAGTTTGGCCTTGCAGCACATGTGCCCACGTGGACATACATGCACATGCATACACACACCCTCATACACACCCTTGCTGCCTCCACAGTTAGTGAGGCCTCCTCTTGGAGTCTCTGCTCCACTCAAGCCTCATGTTCCAATTGTGTCTCAGACACATGGTTTCCCGGACATTTTCCCAGGAGGTTGAGAGCCTTTCCTGCCCTGGCCCCCTCTCACCCCATTCTCCGGAGTGGCCAGGGCAGAATACAGCTTGCAGAGGGAGATGATGCCGCTATATTCTGGGAGGGGCACCAGCTCATTGCAGTTCTCCTTCTTGAAGGTCAGCATCTTGTTGATGAACTTTTCGAACATGCGCTGAAGGGGCTCAGCCTCCACCTGGCATTGAATGAGCAGGGGCTCTGAATTATTCTGTGCAACCCCCAAGCCCCACTGGTTACTTCCCGCTCCTCCATCTCCTTCATACCTTTGGCCTCTTGTCCAGCCATGACTGAACATAGGGCTTCCAGCCTAGGTCTGTGTAGTCGGTGTACACCATCCCGCAGCGAGACACGGTGGCCGGGGAGGCCACTGCCAAGTTCTCCACTTCGAACAGGAGAGACACCTACAGATATATTTGGTCAGAACCTTGTCTTTCTCTCTATAGTAAAAACACCCGGAATTCTGATGCCGCAAGGTGTCTCTACTGAGTACCACATGTGGCAGGATGAATAAGGACCTAAGCTTTACAAATGATTTGCTTATTAAAAAAAATTAGGGCTTATTTAAGGTCATCCTTATGAGAAGTCTCTCTTCCCCTCACATTGTTTGATTGGGTAGGAAAGGGTAGGCTCTTTACAAAAGCTCATAAATTATAGCCCAGGTGCACAAGGGCGGGTCATTCCCCCAAAAGTCAGTGGCAGTGAGGCTGCCTTAGTCTCTGCCACAGCACATCCTGGTACACAGTTCTCTATACGATTGTCCTCAGCGTCCGTGGCAGACAGGCATCTCTTCTTCAGTCTCACAGGCTGCCCTGAGTCCAGGTGTCCTCCTCCTCTTTCTTGTTCCTATAGAACTTCCTCTTTTCTCTTGCCCCTGCTCTTCCCCTTAGCCCTGCCCTGGGGCCCTCCAGTTTCCACCCCACAACCTGCTCCGGCATCGCGATGCGCTCTCCGTTGATGAGGGTCAGCACTTTGTTATCATCCATGACGGAGTTCATGCTCTCAATCCATAGAGTGTCCACAGGGCCATCGAAAAGGATCCACTTCTCATCTGGTTTCTCGTCTTGGTAGGAGATGGAGAAGGAAACCACTGCTTTATTNGTTCCTCTGCCTTTTCTAAAACCAGCTTGAACATCAGGGAGTTCATAGTTCACGTATTGCTGAAGTCTGGCTTGGAGAATTTTGAGCATTACTTTACTAGCATGTGAGATGAGTGCAATTGTGCGGTAGTTTGAGCATTCTTTGGCATTGCCTTTCTTTGGAATTGGAATGAAAACTGACCTTTTCCAGTCCTGTGGCCACTGCTGAGTCTTCCAAATTTGCTGGCATTTTGAGTGCAGCACTTTCACAGCATCATCTTTCAGGATTTGAAACAGCTCAACTGGAATTCCATCACCTCCACTAGCTTTGTTCGTAGTGATGCTTTCTAAGGCCCACTTGACGTCACATTCCAAGATGTCTGGCTCTAGATTAGTGATCACATCATCATGATTATCTGGGTCATGAAGATCTTTTTTGTACAGTTCTTCTGTGTATTCTTGCCACCTCTTCTTAATATCTTCTGCTTCTGTTAGGTCCATACCATCTCTGTCCTTTGTCGAGCCCAAACTATAAGCAAGGTGAAAAGACAGCCTTCAGAATGGAAGAAAATAATAGCAAATGAAGCAACTGACAAAGAATCTCAAAAATATACAAGCAACTCCTGCAACTCAATTCCAGAAAAATAAATGACCTAATCAAAAAATGAGCCAAAGAACTAAACAGACATTTCTCCAAAGAAGACATACAGATGGCTAACAAACATGAAAAGATGCTCAACATCACTCATTATCAGAGAAATGCAAATCAGAACCACAGTGAGGTACCATCTCACGCTGGTGAGAATGGCTGCTATCCAAAAGTCTACAAACAATAAATGCTGGAGAGGGTGTGGAGAAAAGGGAACCCTCTTACACTGTTGGTGGGAATGCAAACTAGTATAGCCACTATGGAGAACAGTGTGGAGATTCCTTAAAAAACTGGAAATAGAACTGCCATATGACCCAGCAATCCCACTGCTGGGCAAACATACCGAGGAAACCAGAACTGAAAGAGACGCATGGACTCCAATGTTCATTGCAGCACTGTTTATTTATTTTTTTTGCTTTTGTATAATAAAGTTTTATTAAAGTATAAAGGAGATAGAGAAAGCTTCTGACATAGGCATCAGAAGGGGGTAGAAAGAGTATCCGCTTGTTAGTGTTAGCAATGGAGTTATATACTCTACAGTAAATCCAAAGAATGTCTGGAGGTTGTAAAGACCTCACCAGACCTACTCCCATAATTTACATTTTAAAATAACAGAATTAGCCAGAAGGTTTAATCCAGAGACTGTCCTCAGGCAGAATACATTATTGTTGTATAATCCTAAGGAATGTAGAGAAGAAAAAAGTTTGTCCTTTCTTCCTCTAGAATTCCAGATCCCTCTCTCCTTGGGGACCCCTAGACTTCTTATCAACCTGCTTAGGAAATGACTCTCTCATTCCCCCCTTTTCTTTTAGGAGAATTATGTTGCCTAGGGAAAAGGGGCTTCGTTCTCGTTCCATAACTGCTTCCAAGCTGAGAAGGGGCGTTGTCCCTAAATTGGCGAGGCAATATATTCTCCTAATCCTCATATTGAGGATATCTGATCCAGGGGCCCCAAATAGTAGTTGGAGGAAGGTGCAGGAGTAGCAGGAGTTTGAGCAACCATTTGTAACTTAAAAGCTTTCATGCGGCTAGAAACAAATTTAGTTACACAGCTACAGATGCAGGGAGCAAACAGTAAAGACAAAACAATCAGAATCAAAATTAAGAGTCACATTATGTCCATAGTTAAAATGCAACGTGTTGCACCAGTCCATTTTAGGGTTGGTAGATGTCATCAGATGAAGACGAGATGTCTCATGTGATTGTTGTTGAAGGTATTGACAGACTTGGAGAAAGTCCTTTCCTTGAAGTGGAGATGTCCACCACGGGAAGCCTTCCACTTTTGGCATATGAGTAAAATCAATTTTCTAGTCCTCTCCAGGATACTTTTCACTTCGTTGTAATCCAGATTTTGCTTCCAAAACTTGTTCAGCAGTCACCATGGCATAACCTGCTTTACGCTTTCCATCCCGAACAAAAGAACTGCCGTCTTGTCCTGAAGGATCCCGGACGAGCCCCCAAGATGAAAGGTTGTTGTTGAATCACGACGCCGGGATTCTTGGCCCCCAGAGGAGAAGAATTCAATCCAGGGCCAGAGACGAGGCTTGATCGCGCAGAGCTTTTGTGTAATAAAGTTTTATTAAAGTATAAAGGAGATAGAGAAAACTTCTGACATAGGCATCAGAAGTGGGTAGAAAGAGTACCCCCGCAGCACTGTTTATAATAGCCAGGACATGGAAGCAACCTAGATGTCCATCAGCAGACAAATGGATAAGAAAGCTGTGATACATATACACAATGGAATATTACTCAGATATTAAAAAGGATACATTTGAATCAGTTCTAATGAGGTGGATGAAACTGGAGCCTGTTATACAGAGTGAAGTAAGTCAGAAAGAAAAACACCAGTACAGTATACTAATGTGTATATATGGAATTTAGAAAGATGGTAACGATGACCTTTATGCAAGACAGCAAAAGAGACACAGATGTATAGAACAGTCTTTTGGACTCTGTGGGAGAAGGCGAGGGTGGGATGATTTGGGAGAATGGCTCTGTGGGAGAATGTTTCAATATACATTGAAACATGTATATTATCATATGTGAAACAGATCACCAGTCCAGACTCAATTCTTGAGACAGGGTGCTCAGGGCTGGTACACTGGGATGACCCAGAGGGATGGGATGGGGAGGGAGGTGGGAGGGGGGTTCAGGTTGGGGAACACATGTACACTCATGGCTGATTCCTGTCAATATATGGCAAAAGCCACTACAATATTGTAAAGTAATTAGCCTCCAATTAAAATAAATTAAAAAATAAAACACACACAAAATTTTCATTGACGCCTAGTTGACTTACAGTGTTGTGTTAGTTTCAGGTGTACAGCAAAGTGATTCAGTTTTATATATATGTAAATCCACATATATATGTGTATGTATAATAATTTATAATTATATGCATATTTTATATAATGTATAATTACATATATATTTATATTTTTTTCAGATTCTTTTCCATTATAGGTTATGACAAGATATTTTATATGGTTCTTTGTGCTGTAATGTTGTTCAGTTGCTCAGTCATGTCTGACTCTTTGAGACCACATGGACTACAAAACACCAGGGTTCCCTGTCCTTCACCATCTCCCGGAGCTTGCCCAAACTTATGTCCATTGAGTTGGGGATGCCATCTGACCATCTCGTCCTCTTTTGTCTCCTTCTCCTCCTGCCTTCAATCTGTCCCAGCATCAGAGTCTTTTCCAAAGAGTCAGCAATTTGCAGCAGGTGGCCAAAGTGTTGGAGCTTCAGACTTAGCATCAGTCCTTCCAATGAATATTCAGGACTGATTTCCTTTAGGATTGACTGGTTGGATCTCCTTGCAGTCCAAGGGACTCTCAACAGTCTTCTCCAACACCACAGTTCAAAAGCATCAGTTCTTTGGCTCTCAACCTTCTTTATGGTCCAACTCTCACATCCACTACTGGAAAAACGAAAAACTACTGGAAAAACAAAGGTCTGACTATACGGACCTTGGCTGACAAAGTAATATCTCTGCTTTTTAAAATGCTATCTAAGTTTGTCATAGCCTTTCTTCCAAGGAGCAAGCATCTTTTAATTTCATGGCTACAGTCACCATCTGCAGTGATTTTGCTGTAAAGTAGGTGCTTGTTTATTTTATATATAGCAGCTGTATCTGCTAATCTCAAACTCTTAATTTATCCCTGCCCTTTCCCCTTCTGGTAACCATGAGTTTTTCTTCTGTGTCTGTGATTCTGTTTCTGCTTTGTAAATAAGTTCATTTGTATAATTTTTTAAGATTCTATGTAAGTAATATCATATGATATTTGTCTTTCTCTCTGTGACTTCAGTTCAGTTCAGTCGCTCAGTCATGTCTGACTCTTTGTGACCCCATGGACTGCAGCACGCCAGGCCTCCCTGTTCATCACCAACTCCCAGAGTTTACTCAAACTCATGTCCACTGAGTCGGTGATGCCATCCTACCATCTCATCCTCTGTCGAGTTACTTAATCCTCTGTGTGACTTACTTAATATGATAATATCTAGGTTCATCCATGTTGTTGCAGATGGCATTATTTCATTCTTTTCTACCACGTCTTCTTTATCCATTCATGTTGATGAGCATTTAGGTTACTTCTGTGTCTTGGCTATTGTAAATAGCACTGTGATGTGCTAGTTACACATCCTTGCCGCTGCCTGTGCAGCCCACGATCATGGTGGAGTGGCAGGAATTTTTGGTTTCATACAACTGGATGACCTTGGTGTTCACACATGTTCACGCATGTGAACTTCTTTGAGACTCAGTTTCTTAATCTGTTAACTGGGAGTCAGTCATGATAGTACTTCACCCTCAGGGCTGTTGTATTCAATAAAATAGTCAACATGAAACACAATGTCTGATACAAAGTTCTACAAATATCTTCTAATATCATTCAACAAACATTTATTAAACCTCTAAAGTAGGTGCCAAGCAGTGTGCTTGGTGCTGAGAACAAATTAGTGTTCATCCCATTGCAGGCTCCATAGTCTAGCGGGTGAGCCAGACATTAAACAACTCACCAACTAAGTTAAAAAGGAATGCTTACAAAGACGAAAACTCTGATTCGAGAAGATACATGCATCCCAGTGTTCATAGCAGTGCTGTTTGCAATAGCCAAGACACAGAAGTAACCTAAATGCTCATCAACATGAATGGATAAAGAAGACATGGTAGAAAAGAATGAAATAATGCCATCTGCAACAACATGGATGAACCTAGATATTATCATATTAAGTAAGTCACACAGAGGATTAAGTAACTCGACAGAGGATGAGATGGTAGGATGGCATCACCGACTCAGTGGACATGAGTTTGAGTAAACTCTGGGAGTTGGTGATGAACAGGGAGGCCTGGCGTGCTGCAGTCCATGGGGTCACAAAGAGTCAGACATGACTGAGCGACTGAACTGAACTGAAGTCACAGAGAGAAAGACAAATATCATATGATATTACTTACATAGAATCTTAAAAAATTATACAAATGAACTTATTTACAAAGCAGAAACAGAATCACAGACACAGAAGAAAAACTCATGGTTACCAGAAGGGGAAAGGGCAGGGATAAATTAAGAGTTTGAGATTAGCAGATACAGCTGCTATATATAAAATAAACAAGCACCTACTTTACAGCAAAATCACTGCAGATGGTGACTGTAGCCATGAAATTAAAAGATGCTTGCTCCTTGGAAGAAAGGCTATGACAAACTTAGATAGCATTTTAAAAAGCAGAGATATTACTTTGTCAGCCAAGGTCCGTATAGTCAGACCTTTGTTTTTCCAGTAGTTTTTCGTTTTTCCAGTAGTGGATGTGAGAGTTGGACCATAAAGAAGGTTGAGAGCCAAAGAACTGATGCTTTTGAACTGTGGTGTTGGAGAAGACTGTTGAGAGTCCCTTGGACTGCAAGGAGATCCAACCAGTCAATCCTAAAGGAAATCAGTCCTGAATATTCATTGGAAGGACTGATGCTAAGTCTGAAGCTCCAACACTTTGGCCACCTGCTGCAAATTGCTGACTCTTTGGAAAAGACTCTGATGCTGGGACAGATTGAAGGCAGGAGGAGAAGGAGACAAAAGAGGACGAGATGGTCAGATGGCATCCCCAACTCAATGGACATAAGTTTGGGCAAGCTCCGGGAGATGGTGAAGGACAGGGAACCCTGGTGTTTTGTAGTCCATGTGGTCTCAAAGAGTCAGACATGACTGAGCAACTGAACAACATTACAGCACAAAGAACCATATAAAATATCTTGTCATAACCTATAATGGAAAAGAATCTGAAAAAAATATAAATATATATGTAATTATACATTATATAAAATATGCATATAATTATAAATTATTATACATACACATATATATGTGGATTTACATATATATAAAACTGAATCACTTTGCTGTACACCTGAAACTAACACAACACTGTAAGTCAACTAGGCGTCAATGAAAATTTTGTGTGTGTTTTATTTTTTAATTTATTTTAATTGGAGGCTAATTACTTTACAATATTGTAGTGGCTTTTGCCATATATTGACAGGAATCAGCCATGAGTGTACATGTGTTCCCCAACCTGAACCCCCCTCCCACCTCCCTCCCCATCCCATCCCTCTGGGTCATCCCAGTGTACCAGCCCTGAGCACCCTGTCTCANTGTAGTTTTCTTTTTTTGTGACATCTTTGTCTGGTTTTGGTATAAGGGTGATGGTGGCCTCATAGAATGAGTTTGGAAGTTTACCTTCCTCTGCAATTTTCTGGAAGAGTTTGAGTAAGATAGGTGTTAGCTCTTCTCTAAATTCTTGGTAGAATTCAGCTGTGAAGCCGTCTCATCCTGGGCTTATATGTATATATGTATATATTATATAAAAATAAATATATATATAAATTATTATAATTACATATACACATATATATGTGGATTTACATATATATAAAACTGAATCACTTTGGTGTACACCCAAAACTAACACAACACTGTAAATCAACTAGGCTTCAATAAAATTTTTTAAAAAATAAAAAATAAACAAATGCTTATAGAGCCATGACACATGTGGGTTCCAGAAGAGTGTGATCTTTTAAAATGCACAGCCAATGCAACCAAATAATTTCAAACATATGCAGGATTTTACTTGTATCTCTCAAATATACTAAGAGGCCTCACTTCTACTACTTCCTTCCACTGTCTGAGAATTAGTTGTATTATCATGTTTGTGTGTATTTATGTGTGTATATGTGTACTGAGCATCATGCCCCTTGTTTGTTTTTTTTTAATTAAAAAAATATTTATTTACTTGGCTGTGACAGGTCTTGTTGCAGCACACTGGCTCATTAGTTGTGGCATGTGGGATCTAGCTCCCTGACCAGGGATTGAACCCCAAGCCCCTACATTGGGAGTGCAGAGTCTTAGCCACTGGATCACCAGGAAAGTTTCTTAATCTCCATTTTTAACAAGGTTTTCTCCTTTCCTCAACTATATTTTGTGTCCCCCCAAACCAGAGACCTACTATTTTTACCCTCTAGTCTTCTGCCAAAGTGGGAAAGGGACGGCCATCCAGGGACACAGAGAAGGGGAGATCTGCTCCCGAGACAGTTTGCCTCCAATCCTTATTTTAGCTACATCCCCTTTACTCAGTGGGCTTCCCTGATAGCTCAGTTGGTAAAGGATCTGCCTGCAAAGGAGACCCTGGTTCAATTCCTGGGTCAGGAAGATCCCCTTGGAGAAGGAACAGGCTACCCTCTCCAGTATTCTTGGGCTTCCACAAGTCTAATTCCTTTACTTGGTGGCTCAGTGGTAAAGAGTCCGCCTGCAATGCAGGAGACGTGTGTTCAATCCCTGGGCCAGGAAGATCCCCTGGAGGAAGGCATGGAAACCCACTTCAGTATTCTTGCCAGGGAAATCACATGGACAGAAGGATAGGCTACCCACTCCAGTATTCTTGGGCTTCCCTTGTAGTTCAGTCCACAGGCGGGCTACAGTTTACAGTCCACAGGACTGCAGAGTCAGACATGACTAAGCCACTGAGGATTACCACCCCCAACACCTACTTCCTACTTAACAATTCTCCCTACTTCCAGCTTCTCAGGTTTGCTGAGAGTCATAACAAGTCACTACTTGATTCATTTATTTCCCATGTCTATACTTCTGTTGTTATCGCCTCTCTCATTCACTCCATCCTTCCTGGTATAGATGCCTTTTTTAAAAAAAAATCCCTTTAGAGTAGTTGCATCAGGTTTTCAAAAGGAAACAAAATTGTTTTTAATCCACCTTTTTACCAAGAAGTCCTCTCTGAATAAAATGAGGTTGTTGGGTTTTTCAAATTTCAATTATAATATATGTTTTCATTTGTAGCAATTCTATTGGTTCTTTTCAAGTCTACTCTGTTTAGAAGTATCTTGTTCCTGGATCACAGTTTCAAACTTCTCTCTTATTTCTTTAAACATATTAAATGTAGGTACTTTTAGAATTCTGTGCTGATTATTGTCCATATCTGTAGTCTTTTGGGGTCTGATTGTGCTGTTTTGTTGTTCTCTGGCTTCCTCTCATGATATCTTGTTTCCTTGTTTGTTTTGTGATTTTTGACCAGAAGTTGCTCATTTTCTTAGGCTTTTACAAGAATTCTTTGGGCTTTTAAGTTGAAGTTTCATTATTCTAGAAATAATTTGCATTTGTTTCTGCCAGTCGCTTGAGGGAGACACTAACAACCTGGAAATACTTCAAATTAAATTCTAAATTTGAGATTTGGGGGGAGTACACAGTAAAATAAACGATGACCAGAAACCATGTGAGGGCTGACTCAAGGTTAGGAAGTCTCAAAGGAGATTCTGCCCCTTCCTCTCACTGCCAACGGTCGTGACAAGCAACTTTCTTTACTGTGCAGACCCTCCTCAGTGGTGGGTTTCTCACTTTCCCACTTACTGAAGGTGTTTTCCCTTGTGGGCCAAAGTCTATACACGACTGGGTTTTCTGTTATACCTCAAAACCTGAGCTACTTTATCTCCTTTCTTCAGTGTCTTATGTTCAACAAAACCTTTCAGGGAGAAAGCCAGCTGTGCAATTCACTTGCCTCCCTGCTTTTACTTCCCCTCCTCATCCCAGAATTCTTTCTTGCCAGTTTAGCAATACATTTTAAAAGATGTGTTTTTATATTTTTATCCAGCATTTTAGTGGTTTCAATGGAAAGGATCACTCAGGATATCTAAACTACCATATTGCCAGAGAATAAAATTCCTACACATTCTAGAATTCTCCTCCCTTGGCCCTTTGCATCCCACTCTTCTCCCTTATCAAATAGCTCCTAGCAGTCTCTCCTCAAAAGAGAGGATGAGGAGAGAGGCAGAGACAGGAGAGGGCCAACAGGTATAAAGTAGAAAGGCCAGTGGACCAGAGATCTCCATTAAGTCAAGGAATTGATGAGTAAAAGACTTTGACCAGGTGAGTCAGGGCCTGGGGAGTTGAGGGGAGAATGTAGAGTGTTGGAATAAGTTTGTATCATTCCCTAACCACTAAGGAGTCCCACTTTATAGATAAAGTAGCCCAAAGAAAGGGTAACCGTCTTGCTCAAAGTCACAGCCAGTTGAATGGATAGCCAGTAAAGGGCAGAACAAGGCCTGGAAGCCAGGTGTCTTGTTCCCAGGACACCACAGGATCCACATTCACACAAGAGGCCAGGGAGTCTTGGGGATCAAATACCTTGCCATAGTCAATGACCGGCAGCTCGATGCTGGGGAATAGATCTTGTACGATGGCATTGAAGAGGGGCACGTCAACGGAAGTCAGCTTGGCAATATTCATATCTCTCATTGAGAGCAGCAGAACCTGGAGGGGAAAGACAGAGACTCAGGCTGGAGGAGCCAGGGCCCAGCTCTTTATTAGGCCTTTCCTTTCTAGAGGGGTGAGAGGCAGGAGCTAAGAAAAAGGGCGGACTTCCCTGGTGGTACAGTGAACCAGAGTCTGCCTGCCATTGCAGAGGACATGCATTTGATCCCTAGTCTGGAAAGATACCACAGGACATGGAGCAACTAAGCCTATGGACCACAACTACTAGAGCCCTCATTCTAGAGGCTAGGAGTCGTAACTACTGAATCCGAGTGCTGCAACTACTGAACCCCAAGCATGTAAAGACCGTGCTCCACAACAAGAGAAGCCACCGCAATGAGAAGCCCATGCATGGCAACAAAGAGTAGCTCCCACTCACCACAACTAGGGAAAGCTCGTATGCAGCAATGAAGAACCAGCACAGCCAAAAATAAATAAATACGAAAGAACAATGGATACACCCAAGCTATTCTTGAGCAACAGGACAGGTGGAACCTGGGCAACAGCAAGGAGGGCTGGAAGAGTGGGAAAACTGATTGAGGGAAAGTAAGGATGTGAAAAACTCCAGTGAAGCCACAGAGGACCAGTGATGGTGGTGGTTAAGGGTCAAGACAGCATCCTCAGTCTACCTCTTCATCAGACAGGTCGGGCTGCAGGCGGCGCTTTTTGCCAGCATAGCGCAGGAGGGAGGTGAGGGCACGCAGGCCAAAGTCATAGTGGTCCTGTCTGGAGAGCTGCTGCACAGCCAGGGAGTATAGCGTGTACACCTTCTTGGCCAGAACCTGGAGGCCAAAACAGAGGAAGGAACCATCCATTTCCCCATAAATCCCTCTGCTTCACGTAGGGACAATTACAGATACAAGAAGGTGGGTGCCCAGGCATGAAGCAGCTGGGGGACAAGGGATGGGAAGATCCTGTGAATTGTGCCATCAAGGACCAGCGGCTTGATAGAGGGAAGACCTCTCTCCTCTGGATTCTCCTGCCCCCATATCCTACTGAGAAGCAGGTACATTTCTTGTAGGATAAAATGATTGTGAGGACTTTGGGGGGGTTTCCTGGGCCCAGAGGGTAATCATGGATGAGAAATAAAGTATCGGAGACAAGAGATGATCAGAATACCTTGCAGTTGCCAAAGCCTTCCCCAAAAAGAATGATTTCTGCAATAAGTGTAGAGTCGGGCACCACCATAGCAATTGGCCGGAACATGGATTTAAGATTGTCAGGAAGCTCTGTGCGGCCAGCATAGCCTGGAAAACAGCACCACATATTCAGAATCCATGAAAGAGTAAGCAAAAGTGTTGATTGCTCAGTCGTATCCAACTCTTTGAAACCCTATGAACTCTTTGAAACCCTCTCAGGCTCCTCTGTCCGTGGATTCTCAGGCAACAATAATGGAGTGGGTAACCATTCCCTTCTCCAGGGGACACTGCTTCCCAAAGACCTACTTCCCCATCAATCCCATTCTCCCCATTCTCTGCTTCATCCTGAGCCCTCTCCCTAGCTCCAACTCCAAGATCTCTTCCTCTCTTATCTCAGCCCTGGCTTTTCCCACACCTCTCTGCTCTTCTTTCCTACCCCTGGCCCTTTCCTTACTTGCTGCAAGGCCCTGCTTCAGACTCAAAATACAGAGCTGTCTTGTTCCCTTCTCTCCAAGTTTCATGGATTGGGTGGGCCAAAAAGTTTGTTCAGGTTTATTCATTAAGATGTTATGGAAAAACCTGAATGAACTTTGTGGCTGACCCAATATAACTCACACGGTGCTAATAGAAATTGCAGCTGTTTCTCTGATTCTTTTAGTGCGGAAGCCCTTTCCTGTTTTCTCCTNGGGGACACTGCTTCCCAAAGACCTACTTCCCCATCAATCCCATTCTCCCCATTCTCTGCTTCATCCTGAGCCCTCTCCCTAGCTCCAACTCCAAGATCTCTTCCTCTCTTATCTCAGCCCTGGCTTTTCCCACACCTCTCTGCTCTTCTTTCCTACCCCTGGCCCTTTCCTTACTTGCTGCAAGGCCCTGCTTCAGACTCAAAATACAGAGCTGTCTTGTTCCCTTCTCTCCAAGTTTCATGGATTGGGTGGGCCAAAAAGTTTGTTCAGGTTTATTCATTAAGATGTTATGGAAAAACCTGAATGAACTTTGTGGCTGACCCAATATAACTCACACGGTGCTAATAGAAATTGCAGCTGTTTCTCTGATTCTTTTAGTGCGGAAGCCCTTTCCTGTTTTCTCCTAGATCCTACCCACAGAGCTGTTCCTAGGCAACAGTGATGAGAGACCCTAGGCCCTGCACTTCAGGGAGGTTCTCTCATCTGGCAAAAGGGATAGCAGATAGACCAGAACTCTAGGAGCTAGTTCAACAGAAGAAAAAAGCTAAGTACCTTGAAAGACTAGGATGACATCTATGCACCCGAGCCAACACTAATCCTTTAGGAAAGACAGTAAGTTTGCTTCCCCTTCTAGAAATGCATGTGTTCATCCTTTTCTCACACTTTGTTGTCTTTAGCAGCATTGCACTTGGCTAAATGCCCTGGTCTGGGGTGGGGGAGAGGGAAGATGCACGGACATTTGCCCCCAGGAGCCCCATCTACTCTACTCCCAAGCCCTTACCAGGGTTCATGGTGATGAAGATCCCACAGGACCACACCAGATTGATTTCAAAGCCCTCGAAATAGAAGCGGGTGAGGCCAGCAGCCAGGGCAGAGAGGATGGACAGGATCTGCTGGGCCACCACTGACAGCACCTCCACGTTGATGCGGTTAAATTCATCAAAGCAGCCCCAGGCACCCGTCTGTAGTTGGGGAGAGGAGGGGCAGAGTTTCTGGGAGGAAGACAAGTGACCCCAGACTAGGAAAAACTAGAAACTGTGACTAACCTATCCTCCTCCTGAAGAGTTTGGCTAGAAACAGCAGCCTCTAAAATGAATGTGTGCAAGTGTGCATGTGTGCGTGTATGTGAGAAGGGGCTGCTGTAGTTTTGTAGTTTCTGGCCAGAACTTTCCATTAGACAGGAAGGATCTAGGAGAATGCCTGAGAGTCGTGGGTAGGAAAGAGAGCAGGGTAGGGAATTTGTGGGTGTTGAGCGCCCCCAGCATGCATGACTTTACACTAGCTCTCTTACTGAATCCTTACATAACCTTCTGATTTTGCAAATAAGCAAAGTGAAGCTCAGGGAAGCACAAGGACTTCCCCAGTCGTAAGAACTAACTGAGGTGATGCAGTGTCGTCAGTTACAGGGCACTGAGCCAGATCTGGGTTTCAGCTGATTCTCTGAAACTAAAGGATATGGAGGGGGCCTCCTGGCCAGGCTGGCAGGATGCTGACCTGAGCCAGGCCTGAGTACATCCGGCCCATGGACTTATAGTCCAGGCCCTCGGAGCAGTTGACCACAATAACATATATGCCGAGGGCCTTGCCCAGGTCCTTGACCGTCTCAGTCTTCCCTGTGCCTGCGGGACCTTTGGGGGATCCGCCTCGATGCAGGTGCAGGGCCGTGGTCAGTGTCATGTAACACCTGTGAGTGGAGGACAGGATTCAGGCCAGACTCCTAGAAGCCTTGGCTCAGTATTCACTGCCCCCACCCCAAGCACCCTGTTCATTCCCCACAGCCGACCTGTCAGTTAGGGGGGTGATGACAAGCCGGCCAGAGTTACCCAGGTACTCATAACCATACTGGAACTGTGTGTTGGTCTGACGAATCATACAGTCGTCGAGATCCTGGGAAACAGGGCAGAGTAAGAGAGAGGTGGGCATGGAGGAAGAGTCAGGGCTGTAGCTGAGGGGGGGGGGCTGGAAGCATCAGGGAGAAGACTGGGGGCTCCGTTTAGAGTTGGAAGGAGGGATGGGTTTACAGCTCAGATGGAAACTGGCAATTGCTCTGCACGTGTCCAGCCTAGTCCATGGCAGCAGCTGCTGATTAAGGGACACCTAGAGTGCCATCTATGGGGTCGCACAGAGTCGGACACGACTGAAATGACTTAGCAGCAGCAGTAGAGTGGGCACTCCCTGGAAACATGCCTTTTGCCATTCCTGATGGGGCAGATCCAAGAGAGAGTTACCAGCTGGATTAGAGGACTGAGGGCTGGGCTGAGATATTACTCTTTTTAGAGAACATGAATTTCATTAAAGCGTCAGTTATCGGGTTTAGGGTACGAGAATGGGAAGCTGGCCCTTCTGCACCTTCTCCCAGTAGAAGCGCAGTTGGCTGAGCCAGTCGAAGGAGCTGACATCCATGAGGCCACTCTTATAAAGCTTCTCCAGCACATCTCGGGCGTGGACTTCTATCGTCACCAGGGCCACAATTTTAAGGCGCATGATCTTGGTCAGGTTCCCCCTGATGGCCTCAGAGTACTTATTCAGTATTGACACCTGTGGAATGAGGCAGCGGAGGTGGGCTGAGCCACCAAACCCTAATAGTTTTTGTCCCAGCCTCATTCTTCTTCCAGCTTTGATGCTGACCCCACCCCTACTGCAGTTCCTGACCCTCAATATCAGCCCAGGGAGACATACTTCTGACCCACGTGACCTCTCCTCGCTGGACACCTCCCATAATGTACCCCTTTCTGACCCCTTCCCACCAGCTCATTGCTAATTCTCACTCCAGTGGATCAGCCCCTCCTTCCAGCTCTGATGCCAGGCCCTTGTCACTCTGGTGGTGTTTCCCCACCTGCTTTTTCTTCATGACCTTGAGGATCTTCTTGTCTGCCCGCTCCTTAGCTGTCAGCAGGCACTTGGTGACATCAGCCGTCCACTGGATCTGACTGGCGGTGATCACCATCTGGGGCACGTGTGAAGGCTCTATTCCAAAGGCCTATCCCTGGCCACCCACACAGCCCAGCTCCCATATCCCAGCTCATTCAGGACCAGGTGCTTCTCTCAATATGCTTGACCTGTTCTGGAGGGTGGGCACGGGCCTAAGTCAGGAGCTAAGAGTCCAGCATGCGGGCTTCTGGGTCACAGCCCAGGACAGGGGGCAGGACACCTGCCTTTTGGGTGACTCCAGACTCTGTCTTTACACTGGCTGCTCCCTTGCGGCTCCATCCTCCTTGTTCCCTCATTTCTACTGACCCCAGCTCACCTGGCCAGCCCACTCCTTCACCCACTTGTCCCTCTTGTTGAGAAATTTCTTGAGGGCCAGGCGGCAGTTCCGGAGAAGGTCCCGGAGGGTCACCCTCATGGTCCGCTCCACATCGCCAAGCCAGGACTGGGGGGGAGGCGAGAACAGGATGGCTTGGCCTCGGGGCCAGAGTAAAAGAGTGCCCAGAGCAAAGGTGATTGGGAAGGAGGACCCCGGGGCTCTAGGGCCCAAGAGAAAAGCGGGAGCTGGGCAGCGGCTGGCTCTTGTCCCTTAGGGGGATGGAGACCAGGGTCAGACGGACTTTCAGGAGAGCATGGTGGAGGTTAGAGTTTTAGGCCTGACAGGTGGGAGGCACAAAGTGACTAAGGCCCCTTCACAGAGATGGTCTCTCCTTATAGAGCCAGCAAAGTTAGAAGAATGAGCTTGCTTCTTAGACCCTGGCCACAGCTCACCTCCACAGGCCCTTCCAGAAGCACTGGGTGGAGGAAATCGATGTATTCACCGTCACCCGAGAACATTCCCAGCGCTTCCCATTTGCTGCCGGGTCCCCCAACCTGCGGAAGCAGGAAGATGTTGAGCCCTTTGGGGGTCATTTCTGCTCCTCCCACCTCCCCCTCTATATTACCAGTTCTAGAAAGTTCTGTCCCAGATACCCAGAATCATTACTATCCCCTCCTCTTGGAGGGGCATGGTCTCCTTGGAGGCCGTGAACTCACTGATGTCACCATCCCTCCCCGACCCTCCTGCACGTCATGGCCACCTCCACCGACCTTCTGCATTCTCAGCAGTTTGATGTTGTCAAAGCATTTTTTGAGGTGTGGCTGCACAGCCTCTGGGTTGCGGGACTGGCCCAGAATCTCCAGGAGGTCATCATTGGACAAGAAGTAGAAGCGGGGGAAAATATGGCGCTTGGTCTCTAAATACATATCCAGGGACTTCTGGATGTCTTCAAGTATTGTGTTCATTTCTATCAACGTGTCCAGGAGACCTGGGGAGGAGAACAGTGAGTGACATTGGTCGTGGCCCTTTTACCATTGCCCTGAGTAGATCCGGAGCCTCCAACCATACCCCTCTGCCAGCTCGTGGATGCTGGGGCGCAGACTGCCATATGGTTTTTGGAAGCAGAGAAGTGTCCCCTAATTACTCTTTTCCCATCCTCCTCATGAACTCATTATTAAGTGTTCATTATACACTATGGTACATATTATACATTATAATTAATTATGCATATGTGATTCCATTAATATAACTACATATCCCATCAATCAGTCTCTTTCCACCAAAGAGGTGCGGACTCTGCCAATCATCCCAAGAGCTTCTGAAAGTGAAAGACTTTTCTGCCCATAAACAATTCAGCAAGTTAAATCATTAGATTTAAATACACATCACATGTGCACAATGAAAAAGGTCTGCCATCGCTGGGACTGCCAGTGTTCCTCGTGACAAAGTGAAAAGAGTACTAGAGGAAATTCCCTGGCAGTCCAGTGGCTAATACACTGAGCTTCCACTGCAGGGGGCACGGGTTTAATCCCTGGTCATGGAAGTAAGATCTGCAAGCTGCTGCTGCTAAGTCTGCAAGCTACATGGTACAAAAAAAAATGCACCTGACTGGAAGGCAGATGTGGGTCTTTCATTAATTAGCATGTCGGTTAACCTCAGGGAGGTTTTACCTCTTTGTAAGATAGTAATAAGATCCACCTCAAAGAATAATTCAAGATATAAAATAAACTGTGTTCACATCTATAGGTTCTCAATAATGTTAGTTTCCTCCCAGAGTTAGATTTTGATTGGCTTATCCCCTGGTCTTCCCAGTTTCTAGCTTTATGAAGAAACTATGGATGCCCTAGAGTCTGAACTGCAAGGTGACCCTCAGGCCTTCAAGGACAGAGTCTACAAGCCATTAGAGCCTTTGAATGACCACCTGAGTAGCCCCTGGAGATCACAAGGAGACCTGGTAGCCATAGACAACATGGGTTTGTTCTGTGTGTTCAACCAAGAGAGAGTGTTGTATTTATGGCTCTGCTTATACACTGACTTAGCAGTAGCAGTATACATTGTTCTAAAAGGTAATTACGTCAATTATCTCAAATATTATTAATAAAAATTCGAGTTCTCACTCAATTTTGCACATCCTAATACTTATATATTATCAGAGTAATGGAAATAAAGTGGTTTCTTTTTTTAATGTGTAGAGTTAAGTTTCTTGGGGAAAATTTTTCAATGGTTAGATTGGCCCAGGCAAATAAACAGGTCCTCCATATCCCCTGCCAAAACTCTTCTCAGGCTATCTACCCACCCATCCATTGCCCAACCTGACTTTCTGGTTCTTTACTCCTACTGACCACAAATAACCAGACCTCACCATGTATGCATACATCTTCCCCCATCTCCTTACCCAATCCCCATGTCTACCAAAGTGTCTACATTAAAGACTAGTTAATCTATTAATAATAAACCACTTAAAGTCAAGGTAATAACAATAGCACCTAGTAACCAAAGAGTTTTCTCTGTGCCATTTAATGGGATAAGTGCTTTACCTGCATTATCTCAATTACCTACATCTTCTGATTGAATGAACCACATAGAGAAGAGTGAGTCCTTAATCAGAGTTTTTTGAGACACAGTGCTAATAACAGCACTACCTTTATGCTAGACACTGCACTGAGTGCTATACACTTCTTTATTATCCTCACAAAGACCCCAAGAAATAGCTATCATTAACCCCTCCCTGTGAGAATTCCCTGGCAGCCCAGTGCTTAAGACTACATACTCCAAACGTTGGGGCCACGGGTTTGATCCTTGATTGGGGAACTAAGATCCTACATTTTGCCTCTGGCAGTGCCAAAAAAAAAAGGTAAGATAAAATACGCTCCCCGCCCCTGACACACATACACATATACTACAGGCAAGGAAGCTGCAATATGGAGGAAACAAGCTGCCTGAAGACATGCAATCAGGAAGGCAGGATTTTGAACTCAAGTCTGTCTGATTCCATATTCCATCCTCTTTATTGCTCTACTGTACTCTGCTCAAATATGTGTTGAGTTTAATCTGCAGAACTACTATGTAATGCTTAGGACAGTTGGGTACAATGGTCAATCTTTCAGTAGATGAAGCATGTGGGGCCTTCCCTCATGGCTCAATGGTAAAGAATCCACCTGCCAATGCATGAGAGATGCGTTCGATCCCTGATCCAGTAAGATCCCACATGCCAAAGGGCAACTAAGCCCCTTCGCCACAACTACTGAGCCTGTGTTCTAGAGCCAGGGAGCCACAGCTACTAAGTCCTCGTGCCTAAAGCCTATGCTACACAACAAGAAAGTAGCCCCTGCTCCCCACAACTAGAGAAAAACCATGCAATAGTGAAGACCTAGCATAGCCAAAAATAAATAAAATTCTTTTTAAAACTTTAAAAAAACATGAAGCATGTGGCCACGACCTCACATACACACAGAGCACCCGCCAAGGCTGTGTCAGGGCTCAGACCTGGATAGTGGGTGCTCCGGAGAGCATTGGGGTCCTTGTTCACCCGGTCCATAATGGCCTTCCAGTTGCCATTGACTTGGTCGAATAAGCCTGATTCGTTGGGCAGCTGCTTCCGGATGTCCTCTCCCAGGAAGATGTTCTGAAGGGCCAATAAGGGGTGTGAGAGGCTGTTTCCCACACCCTCTCTGCTCCCTGTCCTTAGACCAGGAGAGACAATGAAAGAGAAGAAGCATCAGAACCAAAGGGTGAGGGGGTCCCTGGTGGTTCAGTGGTAAAGAATCCACCTGCCAACACAGGAGACACGAGTTTGGTCCCTGGTCTGGGAAGATCCCACATGCCACTGAGTGACTGAGCCAGGGAGCCATGACTCTTGAGTCCAAGTGCCCTAGAGCCTGTGCTCTGCAATAAGAGAAGCTGCTGCAATGAGAAGCCTGAGCACCGCAACGAGAGAGTAGCCCATGCAGCAGTGACAACCCAGCACAGCCAAAAATAAGTAAATAAGTAAAAATTAAAAAAAAAAAAAAAAAAAAGAACCAAAGGGATGTCTAGGTTCTAGAACCAAACTTGGGATTCGGAGGCCAGGTATATGGGTTCAAGAAGAAACATGGAAGGAGAACAAAGGCTTTTCACGGAGGAAGTTGAAGATGAGATGTAAGAACTCAGGGTCAGATGCTTAGGTTATAGATGAAAAAGTGGTTTTAGAGGTGGGACAATGGAGCTGATAATAGGGCAACTATATAGATCCTCTGCAAAGAAAGGAGCCAAAACAGGATATATGGAGAGCTCAGGCGGTGATCCTAACCTCGAGGTACATCCACTGACGCTGCACTGTAAGCACCATCTCAATCACTTCCAAGATGAGGGAGAGGCAGCGCTCCCAGTGGTCCACATCTTTCTCAAAGGCCTTGACAAAGCGAGATGCCTTCATGGTAGACAGAGCCACCTGGTTATCTTCCAGGGCCTGGAATACTTCTTCTGTCCCTCTGGGGTGAAATGTGCCAGAATCATAGTGCATCCCCACCTGCCAAACCTGGTCCCCACTCTGCAGCCCAGGTCCCACAGCCTTGTCTACCTGAGTCGGTGATGGCCCTTATCCTTGTAGGGCACTATGTCAAGCTGAATCACATCCCAGGTCTTGGCAATGTTCTGTAATGCCTGTGGGGGACAGATCAATCAGGTATTTAGTCCCCAAGGGTAACAGGAGCTGGGAGAGACCTTCAGATCATGAAAAGCTGGAAGCCTTTGCTCCAGAAAGTTGAGGAAACAGGGGAATATGGGAGAGGACTTTGTCATACCAGTTCTATAGCCAGCTCTTTGGTGGCTGAGGCAGAGATCTCCCCAATTTTCTCTACATGCTGATCCATCCCAAGCTCCACAATCTGCTCCAAGGTGAAGCTTTCTGATTCCTGATCAAACTCACGTTGGACCTCATCCCTGACCTGATCCCAGTGCCTGTATCAGGGGACAAAAGGTCAGATCAGCTGGGGACAAAAAGTCAGCAGGGCCTACTGGGAAGTGTGAGCATTGCTCCCTAACTTTCTTCCATTGGGATATTATGATTCCGTGCCTTTATTAATCCAAGATTCAACAGATATTTCCTAAATAGGCTCTAAGATCCCATCTTAGGCACTGTGGGAATACAGAGATTGAGCTGCTGACTCTAGAAGAGGAGTTCAGATGGATGATCGCAGGTTTACTAGAGATGAGGTGCTGGGCCAAGTGCTCTACATGAGGCATTTCATTTTCATGGTCACTCTATAAATGTTATTCCATTCATAGGTGAAGAAGTTGAGGCTTAGCGAGGTTAAATAACTTAAGCAAATAAAGTGGTTAGGTTATACTTAATCGTATAATAGATATTAGTGAAGCACTGCCAAAAACATCATGCTAGAGGCAATATAAAAGTAAAATTATTTACTCCTAAATGGATATACAATTATTCAAATACCACATATGAAATAGTCTATGCTAGCCTCAACAGTTTCAAAGTCCTCCTCTATAACATGATAAGTTCCAGATGCATTAAAAGAATTAAACTTGAGAAGCAAAATTATAAAGTATGTGAAGAGAGTACCAAGATACTGCATTGACAGCTCTGGGATCGGCAAGGGCCTCTTAAGGCACAAAAATAAAAATCCTAAAGGACAAATGTTAGACTTTAGACTACAAAATTCAGGCTTTTGTGGGACAGAAGACATAAAGTAGAGCTATGATAGACAACATAAATTGAGACGAGACAGAAGGGAAAGAGCCAAGAAGGCCAAAGAATCCAGAACAGTATGACAGCCAGGGGAAGGCAATGGGCTCTTGGGAAGCCTCCTTCAGGATGTGTGCTAGTGGACAGAGGAGCAGAGCAAGGTGGAAATGCGATGGAGGGAACAACCAGGAGAGCCAGGCGACCGCCAGGCCAGACCAGGGCGTGAGGGGCAGCCTTACCGCTCTCGGAGGGCAGGGTTTCGCAGGTCCGAGATGAGCGGCATGGTCCTCTTGAACTGCTCTATTTTGGAGCGAGTGGTTTCAATAATTTCCCAGTTTCGGTCCTGAGCAAAAGCAAGAGACATCAGGAGACCTGCCCTCCTTTCCAGCACAGCCCGCCTTCCTCAGTCACCTGCCCGCGGCCCTCCACCCTCGCCTCACACACCTTGTACTCTTTGGCCAGTCTAGTGAGGCGGCGAAACAGCCCATGGGCCATAGTCTCCATGGCCTCTGTCTGCAGGGTCAGGAACCGGCCCATCTTCCACTGGTTCCAGTTTTCCTCCCAGTCTCGGGTGATCTCCCAGACTTGCTGCAGCGCGTCCAGCTCCTGTGGGGCCCAGACCAAACGGTGACAGAGTCAGGTGATTCCCACCTTCCTTCTCCCTGACAAATGCCTCCTCTCATCCTCAGGAGATTTTCCCTCCCGGCAACACAGAGCTGCCTCCCCCTCAGTTCACACTTTTTTCTCCACTCTCTTGCTTTAAGAGCGCCTCAAGGAACAAGCACTTGAAAAGATCCTCAATGCCATTAATCAGTAGGGACATGCAAATCAAAACCACAGGGAGATACTTCACACCCACCAGAAGGACTAGGGCCAGTAATAAAGGGAGAAGTGTTGACAAGGATGTGGAGAAATAGGAACCCTTGTACGCTGCTGGGGGAGCGTAAAATGGTGCAGTTGCTGTGGACAACAGCTTGGAGGTTCCTCAAAAAGTTAAACACACACGTAAAAAAATTAAATTCAAAAAAATAAAAATAAAAACAAACAAACAAAAAAAGTTAAACACAGAGTTACCATGAGATCAACAATTCCACCCCTACATCCATACCCACAGGTATTGGAAATGGGAACTCAAACATATGCAAGTAAAGGCACAGTCAGAGCAGCACTCCTTACAGTAGTTAAAAAGTGGAAACAACCCAAATGCCCACTGACAGGTTAATGATAAACAAAGGTGGTATATCCATACAATGGAATATTATTCACCCATAAAAAGGAATGAGATACTGACACGTGCTGCAGCATGGATGATCCTTGAAAATATTAGACAAATGTAAGAAGCTATACACAAAAGTCACATATTGCATGCTTCCATTTATACGGAATATACAGAATAGGAAAAATCCATGTTCAGTTGACCATTAAAAAGCATGAGGGTGAAGGACACCAACCTTCTATGCAGTGGTAAATCTGTGTATGATTTATAGTCCGCCCTCCATATCTGCAGTTTATCTATATCCAGTTTCCCATCTGTGGATTCAACCACACATTGTGTAGTAGTATAGTATATCTTACTATTGTAAGATATCCATGTATAAGCGGACCTTACCAGTTCAAACTCAGTGTTGTTTAAGGGTCAACTGTACATAGAAAATCAGTTAGTGGTCGACAGGGGGTGGGGGAGAGGGAACGGGGTTGGGTATGATTGCTAAAGTGTTTCTTTGGGAGGTAATGAAAATATTGTAGAATTATAAGTGATGGTTGTACAACATCGTGAATGTACTGAATGCCACTAAACTGTTCATTATAAAATAGCTCTTTTGCTACCCAACTTTTACCTCTTTTAAAAAAAGCTCCTTGTGCACCCATCTTCCTGGTCCCAGGTATTTTCTGAGGCCCATGGGACCCTTTCTCCTGCCTACTACCCTCTCCCCTGGGTCACCATGAGGGCCTTGCTAGGCACACCACCTTCTCCAGGTTCTGCAGGTCCTTGGAGGCTGGCTGCTCGATCTTGAAGATGCCCAGGTTGGCACGGAGTATGTTTTCTTCCTCCCGCATGGCGTTCAGCATGGCCCGCACGTGAGCGATCTGCTCCAGGGCTGCCTGATGCCCCACATTGCTGGTGAAGGGGCCTGTGGAGTGTTCAAGGTGAGGTTCAGATTCTCACTCAAGGCCAAGGTCCTCTGAAAGGCCATTGTGGCTCGCCTACCTCTTTGTATATAAATCTCACTTCTCTCTTCCCACAAGAGAAGGAAAACAAGAGGGGACCCACTGAAAAGAATGCATTGAAACTACTAACTGTGGCTGGGGAGTCAGTAATGAGTGAGATGAAAAGCTGGTGTGAGAAAACTGGAGATGTGAGCAGGGCTGCTGCCTTCCAGCCAAAACTCAGTGACAACAGGTGTATCACTGACAGCAGTGCCTGGCTCTTTCCCTTGTTTGGCACTTTCTTGGGACCCACACTTTGAAAGACTGGGTCAAGACAAGGGAAAACCAGAAGGAAAGGTTGCAAGAAGGGTACCTTTGCCTTCAAATTCTTCCAGAAGATTGTGTGCTTTCTTCTTGAAGTCATCAGCTGAGTGAATGAGGCCTGTCTTGAACTTCTCCTTGTGTTTCTTCAGCATCTGTTCACTGTCCAGCAGTGTTTGCTGGAAGGCAACCCATTCCCCACCGAGACTGTCCAGCATTTCCAGCACCTGGGGATATCACAAAGGGGAGGGTAGCCCACAGAGCTCTTCCTGTCCTACCAACTCCCAGAAGAACTTGTTTCCAATCCTCTAGACCAGAGTCTGTGGCCAAGTTCCAAGCTCTTGGGCAACAAGCCCAAAGAGATCAAGCAGTTTCTGGGCCTGAAAGAAATCCTCCAGCTGACCCGAAAGAGCACCCGAATTAACTTTGGCTCTCGGAGGCTCTGGGGCCTTGTGCCTTCTCCACCACTCACTTCTCTGCTCTCCCTCCTAACAGCCAAGGGGGCCTGGGGCTGGGATGGGCTGCTGGAACTCACATCGTCCTGGACTGGCACTTCATACTTCTCGAGGATGGCAAATTGCTCGTGAATGGGAGGGATCTGGGTTTCCATGGTGGGCAGTTCATGCTGCAGGGTCTCCATGAGTTGCAAACTGACCCCCAGCTCCTCCAGGGTCTGGGGAGGGCGGCTGATTCTGCAGGCAGGGGAAGGGAGAGAGGGTGGGTGGGAAGACCAGGCCTACTCTCCCCAACTGGTGGCCTGAGCCAGTGTGCTCCCGCCCAGCGATGGCCCGTCCGCATACTTCTCCGAGTTCTCCTGCAGGTAGGTGTGCAGCTCCAGGAGCCGCCTGGCTGCCATCTCCTTGAGCAGGGTCGTGAACTTGTTCTGCCACTCATTGCAGTGCTGCACCAGAGAGAACTTGAGGTGCGAGCAGTCCAGGAGCACAAACTGGATGTTCAGGACCGTCTCCTCCTTCTGCACATTATTAGCCACCTCTGTGTAGCTGAAAGGGCCCACACATCCCCGCTAGGATGGCTTTTCCTTGGCAGACATGCCAGACGCCCTGACTGGGTGGTATTTTCCGCCCACCTAGCATCCTTCTGCCCCTGGGTGTTCCCCACTTCAACCTGCCCGGGGCAAACTGCTGTGATGGTGTCATTTTCCCTTCACTGCTTTCAGACTCCTTGGTCTGATTTCAAGGCACAGAGATCCAGGCTGAGTTCACACAGTCCTGCTCACTAGCTCTGTGCCCTCAGGTGGGTTACTTAACGGCTCTGAGCCTCAGTCTCCTCATCTGTAACATGGCAATGAGAACAGAACCCACCCTGTGAGGCTGTGGAGAGGATGACGGAGGCCACTGTACATAATGCCCTCTGCTGACTTCCTTTCTGGATGCTCAGTATTTGGTGAACACGCTCTCCCTACCCATCTCTGCCTGCTGGCATCCTACCCATTCCAAAAAGGCCAGCTCCAAAAGTCTCTCCTTTCAACCATATCCTTTCTCCTCTAACATCCCCAAGTTGGACATTCTCTCTCCTTCCACTGAACCACCCAGCAACTTGCATGCCTCACCCACAGCGCTGATCACAGGGAAGCTGATACAAGACCAATGAGCATGTTGGCTCACGCAGGCTTCAGAGTTCACACAGCGCTTCCATGTGTACTTAATAACCTCACAACCTTATGTGGTTGATAGTATAACACTGATTTCACAGAAAACTGAGGCCCAGAGAATGAGAGGAACCAACCTAAGATTATACATCTGGTAAATGGTGGAGATGGGATTTCAACATTCCTCAAGACTCCACAGCCACTGCTCTGTCAGCAATATTTGGATCTTTCCCACTGCACTAGAGCCCTTGGGAGGAGAAAACTTGCTCCCTTTTTTTTTATTCTTCGTGACCCATAAGATGATGGTGGTTTTTTAACAAATGAATGAATGACTAGAGGACAAAGAGATGAGGGTTCAGATCAGAATATAAGAATCTTCTTCAGGGACTTCCCTGGTGGTCCAGTAGTTAAGAATCTGCCTTCCAGTGCAGGGGATGTGGGTTCAATCCCTGGTCAGGGAACTAAGATCACATTTGCTGTGGAGCAACTAAGCCCATGTGCCAAAATAAGAGAAAGCCCATGTGCTGAAATGAAGACTCTTGAGAGTCCCTTAGACTGCAAAATAAGTAAATTAAATAAATACATTTTTAAAATAGAATCTTCTTCAATTTAACTCCTGTCTGCACTTTTAAAATGAAGTGTTCACATCTCTTACCTTTCAGATCCTTAGCATCTCTCCTCTTCCAGCGGAATCCTATGGTACTCCCCACAAGAGCAACTTTTCCCTTAAATCTTTTTTATTTTTTGGTAAAAAGTCTTTTAATTTGACAACTCGTTAGGGTTTTTTTTTAACTAATTTACTTATAATTGGAGGATAATTGCTTTATAGGGTTTTTAAGTTACTAACCACATGCATATTCTACTTTCTAAAAGCCATAAACTCTAATGATGCTCTCAAACATAATAAATGAGAAATGGATTCCATAGTAACTTTTTAAGACTTCAATTATATGAATGACAGTGTGTGAATTTGTACAGGTGTACAGAGAGTTCTGGAATGACACATATAAAGATTTTTAAAGTATTTTTATAAAAAAAAAAACAAGTTTACTGTAAAGAGTCTCTTGATGAAAGTGAAAGAAGAGAGTGAAAAAGTTGGCTTAAAGCTCAACATTCAGAAAACAAAGATCATGGCATCTGGTCCCATCACTTCATGGCAAATAGATGGGGAAACAGTGACAGACTTTATTTTGGGGGGCTCCAAAATCACTGCAGATGGTGACTGCAGCCATGAAATCAAAAGACACTTACTCCTTGGAAGGAAAGTTATGACCAACCTAGACAGCATATTAAAAAGCAGAGACATTACTTTGCCAACAAACATCCGTCTAGTCAAGGGTATGGTTTTTCCAGTAGTCATATATGGATGTGAGAGTTGGACTATAAAGAAAGCTGAGTGCTGAAGAATTGATGCTTTTGAACTGTGGTGTTGGAGAAGACTCTTGAGAGTCCCTTAGACTGCAAGATCCAGCCAATCAGTCCTAAAGGAGATCAGTCCTGAGTTTTCATTGGCAGGACTGATGCTGAAGCTGAAACTCCAATACTTTGGCCACCTGATGTGAAGATCTGACTCATTGGAAAAGNTTCTGGAATGACACATATAAAGATTTTTAAAGTATTTTTATAAAAAAAAAAACAAGTTTACTGTAAAGAGTCTCTTGATGAAAGTGAAAGAAGAGAGTGAAAAAGTTGGCTTAAAGCTCAACATTCAGAAAACAAAGATCATGGCATCTGGTCCCATCACTTCATGGCAAATAGATGGGGAAACAGTGACAGACTTTATTTTGGGGGGCTCCAAAATCACTGCAGATGGTGACTGCAGCCATGAAATCAAAAGACACTTACTCCTTGGAAGGAAAGTTATGACCAACCTAGACAGCATATTAAAAAGCAGAGACATTACTTTGCCAACAAACATCCGTCTAGTCAAGGGTATGGTTTTTCCAGTAGTCATATATGGATGTGAGAGTTGGACTATAAAGAAAGCTGAGTGCTGAAGAATTGATGCTTTTGAACTGTGGTGTTGGAGAAGACTCTTGAGAGTCCCTTAGACTGCAAGATCCAGCCAATCAGTCCTAAAGGAGATCAGTCCTGAGTTTTCATTGGCAGGACTGATGCTGAAGCTGAAACTCCAATACTTTGGCCACCTGATGTGAAGAGCTGACTCATTGGAAAAGACCCTGATTCTGGGAAAGATTGAGGGCAGGAGGAGAAGGGGACAACAGAGGATGAGATGATTGGATGGCATCACCGACTCAGTGGACATGAGTTTGAGTAAACTCCAGGAGTTGGTGATGGAAAGGGAGGCCTGACGTGCTATGGTCCATGGGGTCACAAAGAGTCAGACATGACTGAGCAACTGAACTGAACTGAACTGACTGGGACAGAATATTCTAGACTCATTTATAAATATTAAGCATATAATAATAAATCATTATTACTATACTCTTTTGAGAAGACTGATGGAAACTCTAAATTGCTGATGTGGTGCTTCAGCAGGGAGTTTGGTAGGAAAAAAAATCTAATTGACTTTTTTCCCCAGCTCTCATTGGATCCCTACTTCCTTAAGAAACAAAGGTCCAGTGCCTTTCTTCTCATTTCCTGCCCACCCCTTGGTCTCCAGGCCAGATGCCCTCCTATGGTCTTCACAGCTCCTTACCGGGCAATGTCAGCATCAAAGGAAGAGACAGGTGGGTTGAGGCGCTGGTATCGGCGGATGAAGGAGTCCTTGTTGATCTCCCAGATCTCACGGTACATATCCCAGGTCTTGAGGTAGTTCTGCAGCAGGCTTGCATTGTTGGTCATGCCGCTGCTGATCTGGGCCTGGATCTTCTTGATGTCCTCATCCCGTTCTTCAGGACCCAGCAAGATACTTCTCACTAACCTCGACCTCGACCCAAGCTCCAGCCCCCAGCCTCTGGCTACTGCCCCGGAGTCTCCCCTCCGACATCACTTTCCCAAAGAAACACACTCAGATGTGAGTAGTAGAAAATTAAGGACGAAGCAGAACATAAAAGAATGACTCTGTTCTGGGGGATTCAGATGTTTCACCTGTTGGTATCCAGGCCTCTTACATCCCAGCCCTATTACCCAAACAATTCCTTCCGGGTCTCCTCACCCCAAACTCCAAACCCCTTGAGCATCAGTCACCTAATTTTGACCGCTGTCTGTGTCCTGTCTCCCTTCCCCAATCCAGCCCCTTGACCTGGGTTTTCCACCATCCACGGAGACAACTGGACAGGTATGTCTGGAAAGAGCCCTGGTCTCTCCTCCTAGCTCTACATGGTCCTAGGGTTTGGGGTTTTTTTTTTTAATTAATTTTTTTTTTTTTTTGGGTCACACCATGTGGCATGTGGCATCCTAGTTCTGCAACTACGGATCAAACCCAAGCTTCCTGTGCTGGAAGTGCGTGCAGAGTCTTAACCACTGGACTGCCAGGGAATTCCCTCATCTGGTCCTAGGCTTTTGATACCCCTGCACTGGATGCCTACTCACCCACGATGGTATGGATGGGCTCACGCTGAAACTTGCGCTTGATGAGAATTTCAGGGAGATGGCGGAAGATGGAGATGGTGGAGAAGAGATGGCTGCCGATGTCATTGACCACACTTGCCAAAGTCTGCAGAGTGGGTGAGAACTCCACCTGTGGGAACACCATGAAGAGGGCTCAGCACAAGCCCTGGAGGAGGTGAGTTCAGGACTAGGCAGGCCAGACACCTTAGAACCAGGCCTGGAGGCTGTAGGACAAAGCCAGTGCCTAGGGCCAAGTCTAAAGGACTAACGAAAACTGACAAAGTATGATGGTTTCAGGATGTTTGGGGCAAAGTGGTTCCCACCTACCTGGGCCACACCTCCCTGAAGATCATTCTTCAAAATGACAAGCACTCGGAAGAGTGGGTTGGGGGTGGTCTTGCCATCCCCATTGATGGCCTTGGACAGTTCCAACAGAGACCACTTCACATTCAGCCTCAAGGCATCCTCCATCATGCGGTCCAGCCGAATTGTGTACAGCATCCACTGCTGCTGAATCTGTGGGAAGAGTGGGTAAGAGAATCCCTCAAGCAAAACAAGCAGGTCCTGGGAAATGAGAACCAGCCAACAGGGAGGGAAACGAGTTGTTTTAATAGAAAGGCAGACATGTAGGAAGAGGCTGAAAAGCTGAAGGTTGGGTGAATCCAAGGCTAGAGCAGGATGTTTGAGAGGCACACACAGAATCGGGTGGGGAGGGAGAGGGATGACCAAGAGAAGGTTCTGATGGGGCTGAGGGTGCTGGGGATCTGCCCACCCACAAAGCCCTGGCCACAAGACCCTTACCTCAGGGCCGTCATTCTTGAAGACTTCATAGGAGTTGGTCATGATGGCCACCACATCCTGATGCAGGCTCATCAATTTCTGTTGCATGGCTGCCCTATGCTCTCTTTGGTCCTCTTCAAATTCCAGGTCCCTGTACACCCGTTTGCCACTGATGCGCACCAGCAGTGTCTCTGATATCTCTTGGGCTCGCCAGCCGATGGTCAGAGTGGATGCCTTGAACTCATTCACGATCGTCTGCACCTGGAGTCAGACCCCACCCATGGGGGAGTTTGGGAACAGATCCCCTGGGCCTAATTCCATCCTCCCATTTATTCTCTAGCTAGAGTTACTGACAATAAAAAAAGAAAAATCCTTCACTAAACACACTTCATTTCTTTCACACAATTCCCCTGGTCTCTCTGCCACTACCCGAGATTTGGGTATTAAGTACCCACATGTCAGCTTTTCAGTCAGCCTTGCAGACCTTTAGGGTCTAATGACCACAGCCCACCTTGCTGGCATGTATGCGGCACTCTGTGATGAAAAAAGCACTGGCCCCCTTCAAGGCCCAGTGCAGCTTCTTGAGCCCAGGGTGGATCTTCTTATCCAGGAACCGGATACGTTCTTTGAACAGGGCCTGCTCATCTGGGGACAGCATGGCAATGATCCTGCGAGAAAGAGAAGGCCAGTAGCTAAATGGGGACGAGCTCAGACAGACCTCACCTCCACACCAGGACACTTGGTGGAGAAATCTGAAAGTTCATGATTCTAGGCAAGGACTTTCCAATACAACTTTCTGTGATGATGGAAATGTTTTGCCATTTGTGCTGCCCACTATGGCAGCCACTAGCCACTTGTGGCTGTGGGGCACTTGCAATGTGGCCTGTGCAAATGAGTGACTGAATTTTAAACTTTTATTTAATTTTGATTAACTTAAATAGAAAAAAATCACATGCATCTAGTGGTTACTGTATTGGACAGCACAGTTCTAGACACCCAAACAAGACTGCTGGTCCCATCCCTTTGGACTTGAAATGGCCTGAGAAAGGTACCTAATTTCAAGCAAAGCCTCACTTCAGAGATGGGTGCCAATGGGATTAAGAGGAGGGCCAGCATGGCCTTGCTTGGTTCAACCAACCTTATGTTGTTATGGGCCCATAAACCTAATGCCATCAACTTCCTTCCCAGAGAAGTGATTCAGGCCACATACTATGGTCCAAGTGCCTGATGGGGTGGGAGGGGACCTGTTGTTTTGCTCTGTAGTCTAAAGATAGAAGACAACACTGCAAGGGACAGGAATAATCGTAGGGCCACATGAGAGAGAATGGGAAACTTTTTTTTTTTTTGAGATGGACAAATTATGAAGGATGTGTACTGTAGGAATGGACAATATCATGGGGCAGATAAAAGACAAAGAGAGGGCAGGAAGTGGCATACAGGAGGGCTTCAGTGAGGAGTGGGCCCTACCTGTTGTAGTCCCGAGCGACAAGCAGCAGGTTTTCTTGAAGAACACGCAGGTCCTCGGCACGTTCAGCCACATTCACCACGTAATGGGGCGTCTCGAATAGCAACCGCTCCCAGTAGTCGATCTCCACAAAGAGGATCGACAGGGTCCTTGGGGAAAAAGACAGGCAGAGCCTCTGAGGTGGCTGTGCAAGGGCGCAAGCCAGAACCAACTCCAGTTCAAGAGGTATGGAGTTGGGGAGCATGGAGACATTTAAAAGTAAGAAGTGAAGCAGAAGGGCTTCCCTGGTGGTCCAGTGGCTAAGACTCTGCACTCCCCATGCACGGGGCCTGGGTTCAATCCCTGGTCAGGGAACTAGATTCCACATGCTGCGACTAAGACCCAGCACAGCCAAGTAAATAGATAAAGTAAATGAAGCAGAACCTCCAAGTAAAGAAGGCAACTGGACCCATTGACTTTTGCTTCTCTCCCCAAACCACTAAAACAACATTAAAGAATGTTTCATTTGTTTAAAGCATAAGCCCATAAATACAAGGAAATAATGACTGAAAACATTTGAAAAATGGAAGAGCAGATGGATAAGGAGCAGAAGAGTCCTCAGCTAGTGGTGGAGATGGCTAAGAACCCCCTCCAAAGGCTCGGGGGGACAGTAGCTCCAAGGATCTCAGGAAAGGCATAATGGTGGGATTAAAACAAGCAGAATAGCTGAGAGTTTAGGAAGCGGCCCTGCTCTGCAGAGTTAAGCAAGTGGCCCCTCCTTGCCACAGCATAAGACTGAAGGATTCTTGTCTGGGGAAGCAGTGCAGAGAAAAAAGAGGGTCCCTGGACTGGGGACCCCAACCCCAACTGTAGGAGAGAGTAATGCACTGAAAGCAGGGGTAGTGAGTCACCATGTACACATGAATGTTAAGACCCCCACTTCCCCTTCCCACCCAGACACCCGTACTCTGGCACCGGGACCTATCTCCTTCGGAATAGAGTTTGAGAGATTGTTTTCTGTGACCTCAGACCAGCTTAAATGGAAACGTGCCAAAGGTGATGACCTCTGGAGTTGCCAGGAAACAGCCCATCCAGATAGGCCTGCAGTTGAGAAGCCCCCCTTCCTGCTCAGAGAGGTGCCAATCCGCTTTCCAGCCCCTGTCCCTGAAATACAATCAGACAACAAAGAGTCACAGAACACTGCTCTCTGCCTCTCCTTCCACAAAAGGTGGGAGTCAGTTTAGTTCAGTCACTCAGTCGTGTCCGACTCTTTGTGACCTCACGGACTGCAGCACGCCAGGCCTCCCTGTCCATCACCAACTGGAGTTGGTGATGGACAGGAGTTCACTCAAACTCATGTCCACTGAGTTGGTGATGTCATCCAACCATCTCATCCTCTGTCATCCCCTTCTCCTCCTGCCCTCAATCTTTCCCAGCATCAGGGTCTTTTCCAATGAGTCAGTTCTTCACATCAGGTGGCCAAAGTATTGGAGTTTCAGCTTCAGCATCAGTCCTGCCAATGAAAACTCAGGACTGTTCTCCTTTAGGACTGACTGGTTGGATCTTGCAGTCCCTTGGACTGCAAGACTTGGACTCTCAAGAGTCTTCTCCAACACCACCGTTCAAAAGCATCAATTCTTCAGCACTCAGCTTTCTTTATAGTCCAACTCTCACATCCATACATGACTACTGGAAAAACAATACCCTTGACTAGACGGACCTTTGTTGGCAAAGTAATGCCTCTGCTTTTTAAAAAGCTGTCTAGGTTGGTCATAACTTTTCTTCCAAGGAGTAAGCATCTTTTAATTTCATGGCTGCAGTCACCATTTGGGGGGCTTATCATTTTGGAGCCCCTCGAAATAAAGTCTGTCACTGTTTCCATTGTTTTCCCATCTATTTGCCATGAAGTGACAGGACCAGATGCCATGATCTTAGTTTTCTGCATGCTGAGTTTAAACTCAATTTTTTCACTCTCCTCTTTCACTTTCATCAAGAGGCTCTTTAGTTCTTTTTTCACTTTCTGCCATAAGGGNAGACACCATCTTTTCCAGCTTGCCTATACTCCCACCCTACTCATTCCTTCCCATCAACATTTAAATAAGCCAAGTTTCTACAATCTTAAAACAAAATCAAAACACCACCTATCCTCAACTCTACATCCTGGCACCACGCTGCTTGCCCCTTCACAGCCTGTCTTCTGTGAAAAACTGGCCTCCTGAATTCCCTTCCTTTCTTTTCTTCTCGTTCCTCAGTCCCCTGAGAGCTGCCTCCCACCTTCCCCTCTAAGTCTGCGTTTTCAAAAGATTTTTTAAATTATTTATTTATTTGGCTGCATCAAGTCTTACTTGTGGCACATAGGATCTTCAGTTGCCATATGCAAGCTCTTTAGCTGCAGCATGTGGCATCTAGTTGCCTGACTAGGGAATGAACCTGGGACCCCTGCATTGGGAGCATGGATGGAATGTTAGCCACTGGACCATCAGGGAAGTCCCTAAATCTGCTTCATATAGCTTGCCCAAGATTCCTCATAGGACTTCTTGTAGCTACACTCTGAGAACCTCCTTGGCCTTACCCTCCCCTCTAAGCCTCCCATCCGGTAGCCTCCTCTCTGCCTTCGTCCCTGGCTTCTGAACCTCAGTGCTTCTCTTGTCAGCTCCACCTGTCAGGACAAGCAGCCTTTTCTCTCCAGGGTCCCTTGGAAATCTCATCCAGCTGACTCTGGAGACTCAGCAAAGCATCCACCTCCCCCATGGCTCCCTGGCACGCCAGCCCCTCGAGGTCATGCACACCCAGCACATTAGCCCTGGGTAACCTCACCTACTGTGTGGCTTCAGCTGCTTCTCTCAGCCAAGGACACCTACATCCATGCAGAGATGGTTCCACCCCACTTTCTGGACCAGAACATGTGTCCTCCCTCACCTCGACTTTCCACTATCCAACCAAGCACCAGCTCCTTTGGATTTCATCATCAAAAGCAAAGTTCGGGAATTCCACTTACTCCACGGCAAGCATAGCTCTAATGCAATGATAAACTGCAACTGAGTTTTGGCCTAAAGTTGGGCGAAAGAGTGAGAGGTCCATCTACAAGAATCACTGCTCGAGGGTTCCAGGTATTTGTTGCCAGATGGGATATGGGCTCAGTGTGATTACAAGAGAGGCCAGAAAGTGAATTTTTATATAAAGTCTCCTGAATTGTATGTTGTTGTTGTATCCTATGTTGACAGATAGTTTAACTGAAAAATATAAGTAGGAGGGCTTCTGGACTGCTGGCCACATTCTTTCCTTGACCTAAGGGACAGTAGCAAAGGTGTTTACCTATAGATTACATTTAACATGTAGGTTTTAAGTAATTTTCTATATGTATGATATGATCTTTCATAATTAAAAAATGTTTTAAAAGGGACAAACTGGACTTCCCTGGTAGCACAGTGGATAGGAATCCGTTTGCCAATGCAGGGGACATGGATTTGATCCCCAGCCTGGGAAGAGAAGCCCACACAACACAACAAAGAGTAGCCTTCGCTTGCTTCAATTAGAGAAAGCAACGAAAAACCTAGCGCAGCCAAAAATAAAATCAATAAGCAAATTTTCAAAAAGGAAAAAACTATTTTAAACAAGGGAATTAGTTGTAAAAGGGACTGGGTACAAAATTAACTTATTAAAATCAAAGTTTTCCAATATAAAAACTATAACCAGTTCGATATTATCGTGGAGAAAAAGAGACCAATGATAATTAAAACAACAAAAATAAAATTCCAAAAATTAAGAGATCATCAGAAGATGTTAATATATATTATCACATTTCTTGTTAGTCGGTTAATATGTGTGAAAAGTATCTTATGAACAAAAGAACAGGACTTAAATAAATTGAAAGCAAGAAATGCTATTCTTGGATAGAAAAAACTCAGATCTTAAAGATGCTCATTCTTCTTCAGTTCAGTTCAGTCGCTCAGTCGTGTCTGACTCTTTGCGACCCCATGAATCACAACACGCCAGGCCTCCCTGTCTGTCATCATTCTTCTTAAGTTAACCTATAAATTTAACCCAATCTTGTTCCTCCCCGAAATATAGGAATAGGACTATTTGGGGAACTAAACAAAGAGATTCTAATGTACTTATGAGAAATAAATACTTTAAATATCCAAGAAAAAAAATCTAAAATGGAGAGTAATGAGGACAATAATAAAAACAATTTGGTCTCTAGATATGAATAAATAGACCTATCAGAACAGGATAGTGAATCCCAAAACAGACATACTTGGGAATTTGTTATACTATAAAGATAGCAGTTTAATAAATGAGATTGGGTCAACTGACTAGCCATCTGGGGATAGATTTAAAAAAACACAAAACCAACTCAAGTTGCATCTGCACTTCTCTCCCTAAATCAAAATAAACTGAAAATTGGAGCCAAGAACCAAATGTAAAGACAAAAATCACAAAATGCCAGGAGAAAATATGTAATATCTTAAACACTTTTACATCTTGAGTAACAGTCATTTGATTTTGTAAATCTGTTTTCTTCTTTTTTTGAAAAAAAAAAAAAGAAATTACATTTTTTAATCACAGAGGATAAAAAGCCCCATAATCTCAAGATACTCTGATGAAGCTTTATATCCTGAATATCACCAAGATGTTATCTTAAAAGAACACTGAGGTGAAAATTTCAGAATATTTTGTGTCTGTTCTACTAAGCAAGCACTAAAGTAGCAATATAGGACATGACATCACAGTGCAAGTTTTCCACCTTTATTGGAGAGGACTCTGCCAAGGAAGGAAATTATTATCAAGCGCTCATTTGTGATATGTGCTTTAAGAGACTGTGGACAAAGAAATGCTGTTTTTCCACACCTTGACTTTCTTCACTGAAGTATGTGTTATTTTTGAAACTGTGTCAAAATTCTTCAAAATGAAGAAGGCTCTCTCAAATAGGAATGAACAGCAGATTACTGGACAGTTAGGGAAAGCCTCCAATGTAAAGGAAAGCCAAAATGAAGGAAAACTCTTTTCAAACTAGAATTCCACAAAGGACTAACAGGTATCAGGCAGAAAACAGTTGTTGTCAATCATGCAAGAATTTAAAAAGTTTACCTCCCATGTACCATGGAAAGCTACTAAAGGATATACTCCACCAAAATAAGAGCATAAACCAAGAAAGAGGAAGACAAAGGAAAGGGGGAATCAAACAACAAAAGAGGCTCAGGGAAGTCTCAGAGTGACACCTGGCCTCAAAACCAACCAGCTGGACTGAAGAAAGAGGACAAGGGAATTCCAGGAGGGATAGCGCTAAGAACACAAAATTGATAACATACGTGATAAGTCAGATAGCAAAGGAAAATATTATCCAAAGGAATTTTATTGGTTGGTCTGGGAGAATTAATGGTAGTGAATAGTGTGCTAACAAAAATAGTGAGGTCATTATTAATTCCAGAAAGAACAAGTGTCATACAAGCAAGGAGAGAATTGGAACAACTGAACACGATTTGGCTCCACAGCAAATGATACTGCTGCTGCTGCTGCTAAGTCGCTTCAGTCGTGTCCGACTCTGTGCGACCCCATAGACGACAGCCCACCAGGCTCCCCTGTCCCTGGGATTCTCCAGGCAAGAACACTGGATTGGGTTGCCACTTCCTTCTCCAGTGCATGAAAGTGAAAAGTAAAAGTGAAGTCGCTCAATCGTGTCCGACTCTGTGTGACTCCATGGACTGTAGCCCATCAGGCTCCTCCATCCATGGGATTTTCCAGGCAAGAGTACTAGAGTGGGGTGCCACTGCCACTAACAGAGTCATATTAAGAAAAACACTGAATATCAGTTTAACCACAAATTTTAGCATAGCTATACCAGGAGGGTGGAGGGGTGTAAATATGTACGGGAACACTTCTAGTAACAGAATCATATTCTCTTATGTTCTTCAAGCTGGAGGCCTTGAATTTGACTCTGTCAACATCTTGGTAAGCCCACTTAGATACATATACTATCCAACAGTGTACTAAATTGTTTCTTCATTTCCTCATCTTGACAAGACTTTTCAAAATAACTTTAAGCCAAATTATCAAATTTTAACTTGTCAGTCAATACGATGAATTTGAAAAACACCTTCCCAATGCTGAGCCGAAAACCCTATGAGGATCTTTTTTCACAATGATGCTCAGGCTTAGCCAGAAATTTGTCAAGAAGTTTCTGGAATACAAATTTATTGTCCTGGTACATAAAATTTCTTAAAAAAAAAAAAAAAAAAAAACCATAACAAAACCAGTCTGGGACTTCCCTGGTGGTCCAGTGGTTAAGACACTGTACTTCCAACGCAGGGGGCATGAGCTGGATCCCTGGTTGGGGAACTAAGATACCACATGCCTCGTCATGGCATGGTCAAAAAAAATTAATTTTAAAAAATCAGTCTAGGGAATTATTTTTGTAAAATATTTTCTGTTTCCTTGGACAAGTGCTCAGGCAATGGAGCCAGGGCAAGTAGGCTGACTGGGTTTGGTGCTGACAGCCCAGAATGAACTGACCTAATGGAGAAAGTGCTCTCAGAAAAGGAGGAAGAGGAAGTCCCAGTCTCAAAACACTGTCAGACGCCAGTGTCCCTTGTCTTGCCCTGGAGAAGTCCTGCTACACAGAGGAGTTGGCTACTTACATAGCGATAACACAGCTCTTTTCAGCCAGGGTACAGACACCATCTGGCATATGTTTGTGTTAAGTGCAATCTGTAAGGCTGGTCTGGCTGTAAAATGTGGTAAAAGCCAATTTGGACTTCAGAGTTCAAATATTTGGGATGGAAGGTGGGACAACAAAACCCTTTGTAAGATAAGATTGGTGCTATTAGGGACTGGAAGTCTCCCAGAATGGAGGGAGAGTCAGGTAATTCTGAGGACAATCAGGGCATTTGAAGAGCATGCTTATTTCAAGACCTTATCTAGATCATGAGCACAAAAAAGTAGACTTGATAAAGTTATATGCCCCTCGTTGGAGGCGTTATATTTAGAAAAGGTTTAGAAAAGCTAAAACTGTCTCGGATGTCTTTACTGGTTTAATGAGCCTAGACTTTTCAAAATCCTTCCCTGTGATCATGGTTTTTTGTTTTTCCCCCATACATTATTTACTGGATTGAGGTAGTTTTAGCTTAAAGCCACAAAAATGTAAAGCAGTTTATAACAGATCCCGCTAGACAACAACTGCCAAAGGATCAGGGTACCTCTTCTCTCTGAAAGAAGTGTTTTAGCCATTATTTGGGTTTCTGCTAAACCCAGGCCATAAATATTTGGCCCAAAATTGTCTTGTTAAGCTCTGCTATAAAGATTATGCAAACGGTATTTGAGATAAATATCCAATGTGTTTCTCGACAAGAGATGATCACAGCAGACAGAAAGCTGTCTCCTAAGCTTATTGGGGCTACGTGGCCAGGTGCTAAGCTCAAACATCAGGTGGACACACCACGGTGGGGAGAAGGGAACAAGACTCAGGGAGTCCAGGTGAAAGCCCCCAGCACAGAGTGTTCAGGACCCTCATGGAAACCATGCAACTTCTGGGTCCACCAGTAGTGGGTTGATGGATTAAATTACGGTACAGTCAAAGCATGGGAAGCTGTAAGCTATGAAAAGTAATTATGCAGTTCTGTACACACAGAATGGAAAATCTCCCACACATATTGTCAACCTCAAAAAGAGCAAGTTAAAAAATGCTGTTTATAATGGGATCCTGTTTTGTGTGTGCAGTGTGTATTTTTGATTACATGGTAATCACGGTTGCCTCTAGGAAGTGGAGCTGTGTGCTGGATTTTCACTTTTTCCTTTATATTCTTCTATACATCAATCTCTATTTTTTTTCTTTTACAGTGAGCATGCACTACTTCTGTTATTTAAATTCTTTAATTTAAAAAGTAAAAAAAGATGGTGGCCCAATGCCTAAGACTCCTCACTTCCAATACCGGGGGCCTGGGTTCCACCCCTGGTCAGGGAACTAGATCCCACATGCTGCAACTAAAGACCCAGCATTCCACAGCTAAGACCCTAAGACTGGGCACAGCCAAATAAATACATTTTTAAGTTAAAAAGATTCTAAAAATTAAAGAAAAATAACCATATGAAGCATATGAAGTGGGAGGAACATGGAGTGATAAATATACACACACACACACATATATATATATGTACACACCAAATCTTTAAGAGTGGTTATCTTTGGGGGAATCTTGTTCTTCCTTCTACTTTTCTGGATTCTGCAAATTTTCTAAAAGGATCAAGAATTTTATAATAGAAAATATCAAATAAATCATTTTGAGAACACTTCAGATGTATAGAATAGTGTGAACAGTATGTTACTATTCATATTAAAAAGTACTTAAGAGATTTCCCTTGCAATCCAGTAACTGAAACTTCATGCTCCCAATGCAGGAGGCTTGGGTTCAATCCATTGCAAGAAACTAAATCCCACAATTAAAGATCCCTACATGCTGCATACCACAACTAAGACCCAGTGCAACCAATAAATAAATATTTAAAATAAATCTTATTGTTGATTTATGAGGCCATTTTATAGAATCCTCAAAAAACCACGAGCCCTATCAAAGCAGATCTTGACACCCCTCCCTGGTCAAAGGCCTATCTCAAACCTCTTACCCTCTGGTCTTCACACCCTGCTTGTCACCTGCTTCCTGATCCATGTGGCTTCTCATCTCTCTGTCCTTCTCACTACTGCCTCCCCCTCACCCCTCTGACCTGACACTCAGCACTGTCTCCCCGTCTTGGTTCTTTTGCTTCAAACATCATGTGTCATCTCCCAGTTAGGTTGCTTTTGGCTCCCAGGACAGACACCCTGAGTCTCTCTGTCCATCTCCACACAGGCCATCTCTGGCAAAGCCCCTTCCACATTTCCCCCAACAAATAAGGACATTCCATGAGTTAAAGCCAATTCTAGAAGCCTGGGAAGCCACTCTTACTATAGGGGCTTGCTGATGACAAGGAGCCCAAACCGATCAAGAAGAAAGTGACTTCCTTCCTATTAGGAAAATGTCATCAGAAGGGTTGTCATCTCTGTAGACAGCCACCTTACTAAGTTCCTTCTTTATTTCTCTATTCTGTATCTTATCTGGGAAGGAGGCAGGGCTCCAGGGTATAACAGTTCACTTACAGAGCAACAGGGGGTAAGGACATCGTCACTGGACACACCGGTGCCCATCTTAGTTCTTAGCACATGGAAGGCACTATGTATTTTTTAATAACTAATGAATAGACTGATTAAACTGAAAACCTGGTGATATGAGAATGTCATGATTCTACAACTATAGGAGAGGGTGTGACCTAGAGCCCCACTGACTTTCAGGAAAGCCCCCTCTCCTCCCTCCCCTCCTCAACCCCCCAACCAGTGGCTCACAGTTGGGACGATTTCGCTGAGCCACCGTGGCCACCTAGTGGCAGGACACCTACATCATTGGTGTAGTAGGTGACAGTGGATTTTCTATTTTTAATCAGTTGGTTTTTTGGGTTTTTTTAAGACTAAGAAGTGGGAGGAAGCATTACTGGGTAAGAGAGAATCAGAGGAATGGAGAGGAGGAACCAGGAGACGGGAATTAAAACTCTCAGGAGGGCTGGGGAAGGGAAAGGTGCCATAGAAAGGATGAGCAGAGAGGGAGAGGGACGGGGAGGGTCTCCTACTTGTCAAAGTTCACGTCCAGCATGCCTGCCTTCTCCTGGCTGATTCGTAGCAATGGCGTGTCCAGCCGCCGAATGCAGTCCTTGTCCAGCGTGGCTGTCCAGTCTTGGAAGGTTTTTCGCACCAATTCATCAATGGCCTGAACCATCTGCTGGTAGGTGTGCACACTCTCCTCTCCGGTCCCGATGTGGGGCAGGAAATGAGCATTGGAAAGACACTGTGGAGGAGAACCAGGGACGCTGGGATCCACCTGCCACGTTCCTCCGTGTTATCATCGCCCTGAGAGCCCTATTCCCCTCCCCAACACACACACCTGGAGATCGATTTTGACTACTTGGAGGGAAGGGGGAGCCAGAAGGCAGGGTGAGAGGAAGAGACGAGGCTCAGCGAAAGAGGTAGTCAAAATGAAGACAGGGAAGGGGAAGGTGCGAGGAATTCGGAGAGGAGCACTGTCATATATGGGCTTCCCAGGTGGCTCAGTGGTAAAGAATTCACCTGCCAATGCAGGAGACCAGGAGACATGCATTCAATTCCTGGGTGGGGAAGATCCCCTGGAGAAGGAAATGGCAACCCACTCAAGTATTCTTGCCTGCAAGATCCCATGGACAGAGGAGCCTGGGGAACTACAGTCCATAGGGTTGCGGAGTCAGACACAACTAAGCGACTAAGCACACATGCACACATTGTCATACAGACACTGCTGCTGCTGCTGCTGCTACTAAGTTGCTTCAGTCGAGTCCGACTCTGTGCGACCCCATAGATGGCAGCCCACCAGGCTCCCCTGTCCCTGGGATTCTCCAGGCAAGAACACTGGAGTGGGTTGCCATTTCCTTCTCCAGGGGATCTTCCCCACCCAGAAATCGAATCCATGTCTCCTGTTATTTTACCGTATGTAAGATAGATAGCTAGTGGGAATCTGCTGTGTAACACAGGGAGCTCAGCTTAGTGTGCTAGAGGGGTAGAATGGGGGCTGGGTGTGGAAGGGAGGTCCAAGAGGGAGGGGACATATGGGTACACATAGTGATTTACTTTGCCGTACAGTAGAAGCCAACACAACACTGTGAAACAATCATACTCCAATAATAAAATAAAATAAGAAAGAAGCACAGACATTCAGCTTGAGGAAAAAAGTTGGGAAAAGAAAGTCAATTACAGGAGGTGAAGGATTTAAGAGACACAACGTCAAAAACAGGCACGAGCCTTTTCTCAGGACAGGCCAGTTCCTCTGACACGCCCCTCGCACCCTCTTAGTCTCAGGTCAGGAAACCTCTCCAGGGAGATGCTCTGGACTGGCCCCCAGGGCTCCCACCCACCAGCCTGGGGCTCAGCCTGCAAACTCTGTCGTGGCACTGAGAACAAGTTCCGGGAAAGGCCAGGCTTACGTTCATGACTCTGTCGATGCGACGCCGTAGGATGCGCACCCAATGGGCCTGCCCTGAGTACTGGGCCATGTAGGGCTCCAGGTAGGGCCACTTCTTGTTCAGCTCACGGTTTACGAGCGCCAGCTCACTATTGAACAGCATGTAGAGGTCCACAGCCTTCTTGTCATATGTTCGCTTGATGGCCTGATAAGGAAGAGGAAGTAAATGACATGATCAGGGCTATGGGGTCCCTGCAGCTCCCCATCCTGGAAGAAAACTAAACCTCTGCCATGGGAGTCCTGCCCCCAAGCCCTCCGGACACCAGGGGAGGGAGCGGTCAGGGACAGAGGAAGAAAAGAAGCGCTGGCAGTTTAGGACGTGGGCAAGAGCACAAATGGAGGTTGGACAGCATCATCTGGAAGGACCAGGTGGATGTGAAGGAAAGCTCAAGTGAACCAGGGGTGGAGGAAAGAAGCTGGTGGGCAGTCCCACCTCTCGGGCCGAGAGCCGGTGGAAGGTGTCCAGCAGCAGCACCCCGTGCTCCACGTCACGGACTAACTCGAAGGCCGAGGTGATCAAGTTCTGAGTCATCACCTCCAGGTCCTTGACTCCAGCCCGGAACCTGCACCGTTAGAGGCATGTCGAAGGGTGGGCAACGTCGCCTGGCCCCAAGAACCTCCCCTGAGTGCAATTCTGATGTTTTATGTTCAGAGGGCATCCTCAGTGTCAGCACTGAGCGCTTCACACACAGGAATCCATTTAGTCCTCAAAACAACTCAGTGGGGTAGGCTGTATTGCTAACCGGATTTTATAGATGAGGAAACTGAGGCCCAGGCTGGTAGAGCAATCTGCCCAGAGTCATGTTAACTAGTCTGTGGCAGAACCGGGATCCAAGGCCAGAAAGGCTGTCCAGGGGCACCCTGTATCTGAGCAGCCACCGTGCGCTTCCCCTGCTCGCCCCCCATTTCTGATCTGCTGCCCCCACACTCCACTCTGCTCTCCCCTGTCCCCCTTCCCTATCTATGGAGGGGGTGGTCTGTGACCTTCTCACCTATTGTAGTCTTCATGCCAAGAGGTGTTCTTGACATCCAGGATGCCCCCGCGGACGGCTCGCAGCACGTGCAGGTTTTTGTGAAAGATGTCCTCAATCTCCAGCAAGTTCCGTGTTATCTGGGGCCCCTGGGCACCGAAGAAGCAGGGGAGGGGACCTTGCTTTCCATCTTCCCAGCGGGCAAAATGGTACTGACAGTCACATACCTGCAAAGAAGTCAGCATGAGGCTTCCTGCCCTCCTGTCTGAGTCTTCCTGTCCCAAGTTCTTTGGTTTAGCTTGTGTTGTGGTTGTTCAGTTGCTAAGTCCCACTCTTTACGACTCCATGGACTGCAGCACGCCAGGCTTCCCTGTCCCTCACTACTGGTTTAGCTTAAAATGGCTAAAAAACTAAGGAGAACCCACCAGATGCAAGGGGCTTCTGGGGTGAATTTTAGCTGCACAATGAAATATGAAGAAAATTTGGCCTTGGAGTACAAAATGAAGCAGGGCAAAGGCTAATAAGAGTTTTGCCAACAGAATGCACTGGTCATAGCAAACACCCTCTTCCAACAACACAAGAGATGACACTACACATGGCCATCAACAGATGGTCAATACCAAAATCAGATTGATTGTATTCTTTGCAGGTAAAGATGGAGAAGCTCTATACTGTCAGCAAAAACAAGACTGGGAGCTAACTGTGGCTCAGATCGTGATCTCCTTATTGCCAAATTCAGACTTAAATTGAAGAAAGCAAGGAAAACCACTAGACCATTCAAGTATGACCTAAATTAAACCCCTTATTATTACACAGTAGAAATGACAAATAGATTCAAGGGATTAGATCTGATAGACAGAGTGCCTGAAGAACTATGGACCGAGGTCCATGACATTGTACAGGAGGCAGTGATCAAGACCATCCCCAAGAAAAAGAAATGCAAAAAGGCAAAATGGTTGTCTGAAGAGGCCTTACAAATAGTTGAGAAAAGAAGAGAAGCTAAAGACAAAGGAGAAAAGGAAAAATATACCCCTGTGAATGTAGAGTTCCAAAGAATAGCAAGGAGAGATAAGAAAGCCTTCCTCAGTGATCAATGCAAAGGAATAGAGGAAAACAATAGAATGGGAAAGACTAGAGATCTCTTCAAGAAAAATTACAGATACCAAGGGAACATTTCATGCAAAGATGGGCACAATAAAGAATAGAAATGGTATGGACCTAACAGAAGCAGAAGATATTAAGAAGAGGTGGCAAGAATACCCGGAAGAACTATACAGAAAAGATCTTCATGACTCATATAACCACGATTGTGTGATCACTCACCTAGAGCCAGGCATCCTGGAATGAGAAGTCAAGTGAACCTTAGGAAGCATCACTATGAACAAAGTTAGTGTATGTGATGGAATTCCAACTGAGCTATCTCAAATCCTAAAAGATGATGCTGTGAAAGTGCTGCACTCAATATGCCAGAAAATTTGGAAAACTCAGCAGTGGCCACATGACTGGAAAAGGTCAGTTTTCATTGCAATCCCAAAGAAAGGCAATGCCAAAGAATACTCAAACTACTGCACCATTGCACTCATCTCACTAGCAAAGCAATGCTCAAAATTCTCCAAGTCAGGCTCCAAAAGTACATGAGCTAAGAACTTCCAGATATTCAAGCTGGATTTAGAAAAGGCAGAGGAACCAGAGATCAAATTGCCAACATCTACTGGATCATCGAAAAAGCAAGAGAGTTCCAGAAAAACATCTACTTCTGCTTTATTGACTATGCCAAAGCAACAAACTGTGGAAAATTCTTAAAGAGATGGGAATACAAGATCACCTTATCTGCCCCCTGAGAAATCTGTATGCAGGCCAAGAAGCAACAGTTAGCACTGTACATGGAACAACAGACTGGTTCCAAATAGGGAAAGGAGTACATCAAGGCTGTATATTGTCACCCTGCTTATTTAACTTATATGCAAAGTACATCATGTGAAATGCTGGGCTGGATGAGCACAAGCTGGAATCAAGATTGCCAGGAGAAATATCGATAACCTCAGAAATGCAGATGACACCATCCTTATGGCAGAAAGAGAAGAACTAAAGAGCCTCTTGATAAAAATGAAAGAGAATAGTGAAAAAGCTGGCTTAAAATTCAACATTCAAAAAACATTCATAGCATCTGGTCCCATCACCTCATGGCAAATAGATGGGGAAACAATGGAAACAGTGAGAGACTTTATTTTCTTAGGCTCCAAAATCACTGCAGATGGTGAATACAGCCATGAAATTAAAAGACATTTGTTCCTTGGAATAAAGACTATGACAAACCTAGATAGCATATTAAAAAGTAGAGACATTACTTTGCCAACAAAGGTTCATCTAGTCAAAGCTGTGGTTTTTCCAGTAGTTGTGTATGGATGTGAGAATTGGATCATAAACAAAGCTGAGCACCGAAGAACTGATGCTTTTGAACTGTGGTATTGGAGAAGACTCTTGAGAGTCCCTTGGACTGCAAGGAGAACCAACCAGTCAATCCTAAAGGAAATCAGTCCTGAATGTTCATTGGAAGGACTGATGCTAAAGCTGAAACTCCAATACTTTGGCTACCTGATGCAAAGAACTGACTTATTGGCAAATATCCTGATGCTGGAGAAGATTAAAGGCATGAGGAGAGGGGACGACAAGAGGACGAGATGGTTGGATGGCATCATCTACTTGATGGACATGAGTTTGAGTAAACTCCAGGAGTTGGTGATGGACAGGGAAGCCTGGTGTGCTGCAGTCCATGGGGTTGCAAAGAGGCAGACATGACTGAGCGAATGAATTGAACTGAACTGAACTGAGGCAGTGATAACAGGCAAGAGTCTCTGAAAACAGGATGGTGGCCAGGTGCACAGCCATGTGATAAGAACCGAAGAGGCAAGTTTTGTGTGTAGCCTCACCCCCAGCCCCAGCTCCCCCAGCTCCTGGGCCAGGATTCTGGAGCATCTGCTGTGGGCTCTCAGTCTCCCTGACAGTCTTCCTACCTCGATGAGGTCCTTGCAGCGTTGTACAAAGGCATCAACCTGGGCAAATATGCTGGTCTGGTCTAGGATCCAGCCCCGAGTGGAGAACCTGTCGTGAGAAAGACTGACCAGTTGGAAGTGAGAACATGAGGCACATACCTCCCCAGGCCAGGCTAGAACCAGGAGTTCTGGTTCAAAGGGAGCCTGTGAAAATGAGACCCCAAGAAACAGTTTTTCTGAGTGCCAAGTAAAGAAACACAAGGTGAGGAGAGCAGGAGAGAAAAAGAAAACATCCTGGTTCTAAGAAAAAGTTTGGTGATGGTGGTGCTGGTTTAGTCTCTAGTCGTGTCTGGCTCTTGAGACCACATGGACTGTAGCCCTCTAGGCTCCTCTGTCCATGGGATTTCCCAGGCCAGAATACTGGAGTGGGTTGCCATTTCCTCCTCCAGAAGAGAAAGTTTACACACAATTAAACTTTAGAGTTTAGAGCCAAGGAAGGAGGAAAAGACCAGGAGGGATTCCTGGGTTGAGGGAGGGGAGGTTACTTAGAGTTCGGAGGACCCAGGACTGAGAGCTAGAATATCTGCATCCAGAGAGAAAACTCGGACCATGTAAAAACTCTAGAAAAAAAAATACAGTCCATAGGCTTAAAGTACAAGCAGAAGGGCTCAAAATCTCCCCACTCCAGGAGTGATAAGCAGTAACACACAGGATGTCCAGGTATGTCGTACTGGGTATGTGTCTGCACAGCCCGAAGGTAGTGGTCCTTCCAGGCGTGACAGCAAGAGATGCAGCCTTGTAGGTCCTCTTTGCTAGAGATGACGTAGCCCTCAAAGATGCGATCCAGGGAGATGGCATGGCAGCACAGGCGAATGATCTCATTGCTCATCTGCGGGAGGAGTCCCGACAATCTCAGTTCGCAGCCTTAGTTACACCGATCCTCTCTTGGAGCCCCCAAGACCATGCCTCAGGTCTCGGGCTCCTACTTCTTGATACCCACAGCTCCCCTCGTCCCTGGTCCTCCACTGCTGGCGTGGCAGCACCTCTGGGTTCCACCTCATTTGCCCGCCTCATTTCCAGCCAGTGCTCAGCTCAGCGCCCTTTCCCCACTCTTTGCTCCTCCCCCAATGAAATATGTCGGGTTCTGCTCCTCAAAAGCCAGTGTTCCTTCCTACATCTGCCTCTCGCTCACTGCAAGGTCCATCTTTGGCAATGAGAAAGACCAGGTCTTCCCCTCCTATTCAACTCAGCCTGGGAGTCAGTCCTTCCTGGCCCCCTCCCTGTGCTCCATCAACACCTCTTCACAAAGTCTCCCTCTTCCCACCCGGGCTTCATCCATCTGGAAGCAAAGTGTCCAGTCCAGGTCCCAACTCTGAGCCTCACTAAAGCAGATGATGCAGGCAAAGTGCCTGTGGTCTCTGTCTGACCTGAACGGCATTGCTCACTACCTTTTCACCATAGATTTGCCCAGGGAATTCCATCTTCTCCAGAAATCTGCGTGCTACCAACATAGCCACCCCCTCACCACCCTCTGTCCCACCCTCTGCAGACACATACCTTCCGGAAGAGGGAGGTCAGTCTCTCCCGAGTATTGTAGTGGGGAGAGTTGACCCAGATGATACGGATGAGGCTGATCAGCCTCGGGAGTTTACTAGAGATGTCCTTCGGCCGCACGAATGCCAGTTCCTGATAAGGCTCCTTCAGGATCGACAAGAAAGTCAGGTTTGACTGTGCTTGACGAGAGCCATCCTGGCAGTAAAGAGAAATCAGGAGAAGATTTAGCCCCTGGAAAGCACAGGTTCAAAGTGAGTGCTTCTGGTCCTCCTAGAATTCCAACCGACCTGCCTTTCCCAGGAAGTGTTCCCAGTTAACGCTACCTAAACCTCATCACCCCAGGTCTCTGCAACCGTTTGGAACCAGAGTGTGTGCATGCCTGCTTTTCCTCACTGACTAGTTTCTAACTCAGGTTACGTGTCTGTTCCTCTAGCTTTTCTCCTTGAACTAAGAACTCTGCACCAAGGAGATGCTCAAGAGCTGCTGATCAACTGACCGGACATGACTTGCATTCATCCCACCTTGTGGCTCCCACCATAGCACCCACTTCACTAACTTGTTCTCAAAGAGAATTTTATACTTCTCCATCTAACTGTAGCTCAATTTCCCTTAAAGTGTGTTGGTGCATGCATAATTGTGTTCAATTCCATGCAACTCCATGGACTGTAACCCACCAGGCTCCCCTATCCATGGAATTTTTTAGGCAAGAATACTGGAGTTGGTTGCCATTTCCTACCCCAGGGGATGGTCCCAACCCAGGGATCGAACCCGTATCTCTGGCAGCTCCTGCTTTGGCTGGTGAATTCTTTACCAGTAGCCCCACCTGGGAAGCCCCAAACTCCCTTCAGTTCAGTTCAGTCGCTCAGTCATGTCTGACTCTTTGCAACCCCATGGACTGCAGCACACCAGGCCTCCATGAATACAAGTTTCAAATTCCTGCTAGGAAGAGATGGCTTCTCTCTCTGTATTTTACAGATATCTCTGATCTCTGTGTGTCACACCACTAACATCAGCTTGTCATATTATATAAAATTTAATTTTTAAAAAAAATTTATTTTTGACTATGCTGGATCTTTGTTGCTGCACAGACTTTTCTCTAGATTAGGAAAGCAGGGAATACTCTCTAGTTGTGGCACACTGGTTCTCATTGCAGTGACTTCTCTTGTTGCAGAGGACAGGCTCTAGGGTTTGGAGGCTTCAGGAGTTGCGGCTCCCAGGCTCTAGAGCACAGGCTCAACAGTTGTGATACATGAAGTTAGTTGCTCCATGGCATGTGGGATCTTACTGGATCAGGGATCAAACCTACATCTCCTGTATTGGCAAACAGATTCTTTATCACTGAGCCACCAAGTGAAGTGAAAGTCACTCAGTCATGTTCAACTCTTTGAGACTCCATGGACTATACAGTCCATGGAATTCTCCAGGCCAGAATACTGGAGTGGGTACCCTTTCCCTTCCACAAGGGAGCTGCCCAACCCAGGGATCGAACCCAGTTCTCCCGCTTTGCAGGCGGACTCTTTACCAGCTGAGCGACAAGGGAAGCCCCTGAGCCACCAAAGAAGCCCTCAAATACAAATTTTTAAAGTGTTTCTTTTGCAACTCTTTGCTCAACTGAATGGGTTTGCCTTTGACCCCAGGCCACACAGTCATCTCTTTTGTGTTAGCCTTCCTTCTTAGCTGGATTGTAGGGGTTGGGCTCCTAGAAGGCACTCAATGTAGTACATTTGTTAAGTAACTAGATGTCTCCCTAGTTAAACTATAAGTTCCTTGAGGCCTTGAGTTCTACTACTTTTATACTCTCCCACAAGCCCAAGTCCAAGCACTGGGTGCATCTATCTCTGCGTCTGATGAATATGTTGACTCTCTCTTCTTAGTGCCATACATTATCCCCACCACTGGGCACTTTCTGCCAAGTCTGCATCCTTCGATCCAATCACAAACCTGGATCTGCTGGGCCAGCTTCATGAAGGGCGCCAGATAGGATGACTTGGCGAGACGCAGGATGGACTCGATGTGCTTCACTCCTGGCTTCACCAGCTGTTTGCTGATCCCAGACAGGTCCATGCATCGGTTGCGCCAAAACTCAATCTCCTCCAAAGGACCTAAGTTTTCTCCTGTCTCCACTGACTCCTGGGCACTGAGCACCTCCTTTATCTGCCGTGTCCAGTGGATCATGGAGGCTGCCAGGGAGAGGAAAAAACCTCTTGCATTTCCTTGCAGCGCTCCCCACTTTCATCCTTCCCTCCACCCCCAACAGAGCCCTCCTAACCCACCTCCTGTCCCAGCCTCTGGGCTGCCCCTCCCTACTCCTCCCCCTCAGGAGCCCTGACACAGGAGCAACGCCAGCCACTCACTCTCTAGTCGCTGCACCAGCTCTTTGTCTTTAACCACTACCTCAGGCTTCACGTTCATGGCCTCTGTGGGGATGTAGAGGACGGTGTGCCCCTCCAGCTTGTACCGAGTGTCTGAGGAAATGAAAGAACCAGGAGAGTTCACAGAGGGTGATGGGTTTATGCCACCCTAGTTCCTATTATGGCTGATGATCTGGGGCCCGGGAGCTATGTGCATCTCAGGAGAGCAGCCAGGAGAAACTAGGACTCATGCTTTTTTGACATCAGGAAAATGACAGAAGGCAAGAGGGAAAACCTTATTGAGATGTCATAAGAGACTGTCATAAAATGAGGTCTGAGAGCAACACAATGCCCTCGACACTCTCTTTCGGGACACATGCACTCCCCTGCCGCCCCCACACTACCTCTAGCTTCCCTAACCCCACATGTACTCTTGGAAATTTCCAACTCTGAGCAAGTCTGGGCAACTGTTGGACCACAGAAAACTGTATCCAGATTAGAAGGCACACTGTGGACCCTGTTTCACTCATTCAGCAAACGCATTCCAAGCACCTACTCTGTGCCAAACAACGCAGGTACTCAGGATCAATCTCCCACCTGCCTCACTCGCTCGACTATTGGTGGGGACTGGGGAGAAAGCAGGCACCCCAGCCATTCAGCTCACCTGTCAGGCAGGCCAAGAACCTGTGCAGGTGAGAAGCAAAATGATTTCGAATGCTCTCGGGCCAGGTTGTGTTTTTAAAGATCTGAGGGGCAAAGACGCCACTGAGCAGCCGAAGCAGGGCTGGGATGTAGGCACCCCGCACTGTCCCAAACTGCACCGTCTCCTCAAAGTTCTCTGGAGTGATGGGGACCGGGGCTTGGCGAATGAAGTAGACAATCTGGTTCTGAGTCTGCATTGAAGACAGTAGAGCAGAGTTCAGGGTCCATGCTATGCTACCACAGCAGCCATGCTACCCAAGGGAATCTGAGGCTCCAGTCATGAAACCCTGGTCGCATCCCCTTAGCATATCCTGATCCTTATCCAAATATAAGAAACATGAGATGTTTCCTGTTCTTGTCAGGGACACAACAGTTTCTGTATCCAGAGGGTTGTGGAGGAAATACAGAGAGCACTCCTTGAGGGTAAAGACTGTGTATTCTCTCCAGAACCTAGCAGTGACTGGGACATACTAGATGCTCCATAAATGACAAATGGATGGATAAGTGGAATGAAAAAGATACAAGAAAAGCAGAAAGATGGACCAAAAGTAAGAGACAATTGTCTAAGGTTTTTCATTTCACTTGCATAACTTTTCCCCAAATTTTTTTCTTGACTATGATGCATGTGGGTTCTTAGTTCACTGACTAGGCATTAAACCTGCACCTTCTGTATTGGAAGTTTGGAGTCTTAACCACTGGACTTCCAGGAAAGTCTCTCTCCTAATTTTTAATTTATCCTGCAGTTTTGTTTATGCTGACTTTTTTTTGTTGTTTACATTCAAAAATTTATAACTTTCATGTTGTTAAAACTTCTTAGTTTCTGACTTCTACATGGTTAGAAAAGTCATTCCTACTCTAAGAACAGTTTCACTGTTTTTTTCTTTAGTGCTTTTGTAACTACTCTTTATAATTTATTTAACTTTAAAAACTGAAAATAAAGTACAAAGAAGAAATTCATAATCATTCATCTTCCCATTACCCAGAATTAAATCTTGTCATTTATTTTTTTAAAAGATTAACAACTATTATTTTTGTTAAAATTATGTGAATTACAAGTATCTGAAACAATGCAGAAAAGTACACAGATAAAAATTTTAATGTCATTAAAATTCCACCATGTAGACACTAATTATTATCATTAGAGAAAATATTATTCTAGACATCTCTTGTAGATATATATACAGAAAAATAAAAAATTATTTCAAAATAGGATCATGCTATTTTTAATTAAAAGTATTTAATTTAATGGATAAAAAGACATTGATAAAATTGTTGAGCTCCAAATAAATGTTTCTTTAGCTATAAGAGAGATTTCTTCCTAAAAGACCCCTTTCTAAGGTTATAAGAAAGATTATGAAAAATATTAAGAGGTTAGTTTTCTCCAGGATTCCCTGGTGGTCCAGTGGTTATAACTTAGCCCTACCATTGCTGTTGGCCCAGGTTCGACCCCTGGTCAGGCAACTAAGATCCCACAAGCCAAGTAGCTGAAAAACAAAGGTTAGTTTTCTCATTACCTTTCAATTTTACCTTCAACTCACTCACTGCTTTGAAAGGTAGGAACATGGGCATGCATCCTTATGCTTTCTCTCATTTTCTTATCACTTCCCAATTTTTGTTATACTATTATTTTGACATGCCCTTTGTCTAGATCCACTAATGGTTAACATTTTGCCACATGTGTGCATGACTGCACTCTCTTCTCTCTCCATCTCTGTCTCTCATCCTCTATCTCTCTGCTGAGCCATTTCAGAGCTAGTAGCAGACGTTATAAAACTACACCCTTACATACTTCAGCATATGGCTCCTAAAAGTGAGGATATTCACCAACACTCCCCAAACTGTAATTATCACATTCAGAAAATTGAACTTCATTTAATATTTTACATAATACACAGTTCATATTCAAATTTTCCCAGTGGTCCAAATAATGTCATTTACTGCTGCTTTCCTCCCACCCAGGATCCAGTTCAGATCACACAAGATTTCTTTCTTTCATGACAGTGATATTTCTAATACTCTGGGCCAGTTGATTTTCAAAATGTCCCTTAATTTTAATTTATCAGATTGTCTCTTCATTATTAGATGCAAGTTAAATATTCTTGGCAGGAATACCACATAGGTGATATTTCCAAAGAATTAATTTCCCTGAATGTAAGCAGCTTAACTAAGAAATGTGTTGACATTAAACATTGTGTAACAAATTTTTGTGGAATAAAGTATGTCCTTTCAGTTCCCCCATTCAGTTCCTTAAACAGTTCAGGGAAATTCTCTGTATTCTATTCTAAAATTTATATTTTGTTTAATTAGCTGGCTCCCTATGTTAGATTACTTGTGTCTGTCTTTCACATCTATCAACTTCTAATTGTATTGTCATAGGTTTTTTTCTTTTCCCGACACTGTAATTATCTCAAACCTCTCTTCCGTGTCCATTCATATTTTCAGCAATAGTTATTCAGTCCCTTGCTGTTTCTAACCTACTAGTTTTAACATGTAAACATGCTGCTTTATTTATTTCAAAAATCTGCAATCACTCTTTTATTTCATTCTCACATTTTATTGTTTTGTCACTCAGCTTTTTAAAAAATTAAATTCTTATTAAGTCATATTAAAACATGATACTGGTGTGAAAAACTGCCTTCTGTTCAGTTACATTTTCCTCATGGGCATGCTTTGTTCTGGTGTCTTTCTCCCCTGATGTAGTATGCTTGTAGTTGCCCTGCAATTCTTTTTCACTTGCCTCATGCTTGCTCTGTTCTCTGAATTCATTCCTTCTGCTTTCAAGTACTGTGGGTGACTTCCTGATGTCCCACTGTGAAAGCCCAGTTTGACTTCCCCGTTGCAGTTAAAGTGAAATGACTGGGTATTTTACGTTCCATTCACTTTCCTCTAGACTAAATTAATAGCATGAGGGGATGAGCAGGTAGTTAAGACCAATTTGAAACAGTGTAAAATTTGTTAAAATGCATAGGCTCTTTCTCTCTTCAGATTTTGTTAAATACTCTGAGGTTCACTCCATTTCACTGCTGGTGGTGGTGAGGAGGGGTGTCCACCATTCCTGCGGGGAGAACGGTTTCCTTAAATCAGTGCATAGACCTTTCATTGGTGCCCACTTTCAAAGTTTATTAGATCAGATTTTGCTTCTTTCCTAGTTTGTTTACTCTTGCGTGCTTGTTTTTGTTGGTTTGTTTTTCTGGCTTTACTTTTTGCTATTGTTCCAAGTATTCAAAAGAAATAATTTCTTAAGGAAGTTTTTCAACTGTCCCTCTTGACCTAGAATACAATTAAATCCACGATCTATTTAGAATTTATTTCTTTGGGGCTCTGCTGGTCTTCACTGTTTCGAGGGTTTTTCTCTACTTGTGGCAAGCAGGGGCCACTCTCTAGTAGTGGTGCGTTGGCTTCTCCTTGCACTGACTTATCTTACTGTGCAGCACAGGCTCAGTAGTTGTGGCACCTTGGCTCAGTTGCTCCCTGGCATGTGGGATCTTCCCGGACCAGGGATCAAACTGTGTCTACTGCATTGGCAGGCAGATTCTTTTACCCCTGAGCCAGTGGGGAAGCCCTAGAATATATTCTGGCATGCTAAAAAGGCTTTTTTCAGCTTTGGCAAACCATAATTGACAAATTAAAATTGTGTTTAAGGTGTACACCTTGCTGTTTTGTGGCTTCCTGCTGGCTCAGCTGGTAAAGAATCTGCTTGCAATGTGGGAGACCTGGGTTCGATCCCTGGGTTGGGAAGATCCCCTGGAGAAGGGCATGGCAACCCACTCCAGTATTCTTGCCTGGAGAATCCCCATAGACAGAGGAGCCTGGTGGGCTACAGTCCATGGGGTTGCAAAGAGTCCCACATGACTGAGCCACTTTCACTTTTCTTGCTGTTTTGATATAAATGTGCACTGTGAAATGATAACTGCAATCAAGCTAATTAACATACCTATTATTCCATATGGTTACCATTTTCCTTTCTTTTTGTTGTGAGAACACTTAAGATCTACCCTTTAGCAAATTATACAGTAATATTAACTAGTTATCACACTGTATATTAGATCTCCAGAACTTATTAACCTTGCATAAATGAAATTCTGTATCATTTCCACCCCAGTCTTACTGAAATATAATTGACCTATAACATTGTATTAAAGGTATACAATGTAATGCTTTGATGTGTACATCTATTGCAAAAATGATTATCACAATAAGTCCCAGCTAACATTTATCAGCTTACATAGTTATAATTTTTTCTTATCAGAACTTTAAAAATCTACTCCCTTAGCAACTTTCAAATATATAATCCACTACTGTTAATTAGAATCACCATGCTGTACTGTATATCACATCCCCAGAACTTATAACTGGAAGTTTGTACCTTCTGGCCAACTTCACCCATTTTCTGTACTCCCTCACCCCCAACTCTGGCAACCACCAATCAGTCCTCATTTTTTCTCCTCTGGTTCTCAATCTGTGTCGTTCTCTGTTCCTATGAATTTTTTTTTTTCAGATTTCACATATAAGAGAGATCATACATATTTGTCTTTCTCTGTATTATTGCACCAAGCATAATACCCTCCAAGGCCACCTGAAAGTGAAGTCGCTCAGTTGTGTCCGACTCTTTGTGACCCCATGGACTGTAGCCTACCAGGCTCCTCTGTCCATGGGATTTTCCAGGCAATAGTACTGGAGTGGATTGCATTTCCTTCTCCAGGGGATCTTCCTGACCCAAGGACTGAACCCGGGTCTCCCACATCGTAGACAAACACTTTATCATCTGAGCCACCAGGGAAGTCCAAGGCCACCTATGTTGTTGCAAATGGCAAGATAATTTTTCTTTCTCATTCTTGAATAATATTCCATTGTGTGTGTGTGTGTGTGTGTGTGTGTGTGTGTGTGTATACATTTTCTTTATCCATTCATCCAATGATGGACACTTAAGCTGATTCTATATCTTAGCTATTATAAATAGTACTATAATGTATATTGAGGTGCCAATATTTCTTCGAGAGTGATTTCATTTCCTCTGGATACATACTCAAAAGTGGAATTGCTAGATCATATGATAGTTCAATTTTTTTTTTTTTGAGGAAACTCCATACTATTTTCCACAACTGCACCAATTTACATTCCCAGTGCACAAGGGTTCCCTCTACACCTTCATCAGTATTTGTTATCTCTTGTCTTTTTGACGACAGCCATTCTAACAGGCGTGAGGTGATACCTCATTATGGTTTTGATTTGAATTTCTCTGATTAGTGACACTGAGCACCTTTTCAGGTACCTGTTGGCCATTTGTATATCTTCTTTGGAAAAATGTCTTTTCAATTCTTCTGCAGATTTTTAAATCAGATTGTTTCTCGCTATTAAATTGAATGAGTTCTTTATGTATATTTTGGACATGTATTCATATCTTATCAGATACAGGATTTGTAAATATTTCCTCCCATCCATAGTCTGCCTTTTCATTTTGTTGATGATTTTCCTTTGCTGTGTAAGAAGCTTTTTAGTTAGATATGGTCTCACTTGCTTATTTTTGCTTTTGTTGCCTTTGTTGTAGTGACAGAAAATTTGTACCCTTTGATCAACAGCTCCCTATTTCCCTCTTGCCCAAGCTATCTACATTTTTAAAATGGAAAACCTTTATTTTCCATGTTTCCCAATTCTATTCATGGAATAATCCATCTTTCCCCACAGATTTTAAATGCTACTTTTGTAGAAAATGCTTGCCTATATGTTTCATTTCTTTCTGCTTCTTTGCTGTTGCTTTTATATTCCTGCCCAGGTCTATTTTCAGTTCAGCTCAGTCGCTCAGCCGTGTCCGACTCTTTGCAACCCCATGAACCACAGCACGCCAGGCCTCCCTATCCATCACCAACTGCCAGAGTCTACCCAAACCCATGTCCATTTAGTCGGTGATGGCATCCAACCATCTCATCCTCTGTCGTCCCCTTCTCCTACTGCCCCCAATCCTTCCCAGGATCAGGGTCTTTTCCAATGAGTCAGCTCTTCGCATCAGGTGGCCAAAGTGTTGGAGTTTCAGCTTCAACGTCAGTCCTCCCAATGAACACCCAGAACTGATCTTTAGGATGGACTGGTTGGATCTCCTTGCAGTCCACGGGACTCTCAAGAATCTTCTCCAACACCACAGTTCAAAAAGCATCAATTCTTCAGTGCTCACTTTTCTTAGTCCAGCTCTCACATCCATGCATGACTACTAGAAAAAACCATAGCCTTGACTAGATGGACCTTTGTTTTAATTACTCTTATTTATTTATTTTTGGCTGCACTAGGTCTTCATTGCTACACCCAGGCTTTCTCTAGTTGCAGTGAGTGGAGGCTACTCTCCAGTTGCTCAATGTTCAGGCTTCTTATTGCAGTGGCTTCTCTCATTGCAGATCATGAGTTCTAGGATGCTCCCACTTCCGTAGTTGTAGTACATGGGCTCAGCATTTGTGGTTCCCAGGCTCTAGAACACAGGCTCAGTAGTTACGAAACATGGGCTTAGTTGCCCCAGGTATGAAGAATCTTCCCAGACCAAGGATTGAATCCATGTCCCCTGCATTAGTAGGCAGATTCTTAACCACTGGACCACCAGCCAGTCCTAATTACTGTAATTTAATAAAAGATTTTCATTCACAGGTCTCCTTCATCACTTTCCTTCTTCATCTTGTTTATTTATTTTTTTTTTTT